>LR812521.1:54590482-54667982 GCA_903798195.1 Danio kyathit | reverse complement strand
TTTCTTGAACATGACAATGAGTTCACAGTACTCAAATGGCCTCCACCGTCACCAGATCTCAATCCAATAGATCACCTCTGGGATGTGGTGGAACAAGAGATTCGCATCTTGGATGTTCGGCTGACAAATCTGCAGCACCTGCGTGAATTATGTCAATACAAACCAACATCTCTGAGGAATATTTCCAGCACCTTGTTGACTCTATGCCACGAAGGATTAAGGCAGTTCTGAAGGCAAAAGGGAGTCCAGCCCGATACTAATAAGGTGTATTTAATAGAGCAGCCGGTGAGTGTATATCAGCTTGCTATCAACTGATCCACCTGCCCCCTTCCCTAAACCCAACCAATAGTTTTTCAAAAGCAAACCACATCATTCACATCACAGCCACATTATTTTTGTCACTATTTCACACTGCTTTTTTTTTTTGGTTTTGTTTTACCTGGTTTCTGGAAACGTCCTTTGCTTGATTCGAACCCTGGTTTGCTACACTCTGCCTTCCAAGTATCGCACCATGTGTGGTGAGCAATCGAGCAAACCAGTCATGCTGTAAAAAGTATTATGTAGGTAAGCACTCAGAGGTATCACCCTGTAGCATTCATTTTACACACAAAGTGCAGCCATATGTACCCACCCTGAGCACATTTTTCCAATGAACCTTGTTGTAATTTCAAGCCTATCAAGGAGAATGTAACGAGCAACAGTACCAAATTTTGTACTGAGGTTCAACAACACTAACAGAGAGATGCATTATTTAAAATAATAAAGATAATAAAGGTAACAGTTGTCATTAATGGTAATAAAAGAATAACACAGTACCTAAAGCCTTAAGCATTCTTTGCATGTGTTTCTACTGCGTTGTTTGTGTGTTACAGTGAATTGAATGCAGAGTTTAGCATTAGTTAATGCATGTTTTCCAATGTATTTATGCATGGACGTATGCAAAGTTTGCGCAGCAGGTCCCTGGTGTTCCAACTATTTTGATTATATAGATACATTTAATCACTTATTTGAAGGCAAACACCAGTTCATGCAGCCCATATTCTCCATTTTATGTTAATCACTCGCCTTGTCTGGTTATGCAAATGTTTGCTGAAGGCCAGAGTGAAAGAGCACCTCCCCAACAGCACACAGGAGGTGATCCATGTCACAGCGCCACGGCACATTCATACGCAGACAAATCAAAGATACAATCATGCCAACGGGTGAGAAGAAAGCCTTCGCAGCATGACATTATACAGCCATGCCCAGCAGTGGAGTTTGTCCCTATCAATTAAAATGTACGCATCTCAGAGCAGCAATGCAGATCTGAAGTGCTCTTCTAAAGGTCGGATCGGTTTGCCAAGTGACACTGGGTCCAACTGATACACATTTAATTAGTGCTTGTGTACAGTTTTGCTAATTCATTGGCAGCCTATGGCCATCTGTATCCTTTAGTTCGGACAATATGCTAGAAATCATTCATTAAACCTTTCCAGCTAAATAGGTAAATGGGATAGAGTTTTAAATGACAAACCAGGGCTTTAACGTGTTGTTTGCTTAATTAGGTGATTAACATTTCAGCTTAGATCTAGTAATTAGCTTTGCTTCTCTGTTCATTAGCATTTTCAATAGCAATTCTTAAAGGAATAGTTCACCCCAAACTGAAAACCTGTCATTAATCTACTCACCCTCAGGCCATTTAAGATGTTTGGCATTTTTCTTCAGTCAAAAAGAAGATTTTTTTGCTGAAACCGTGTTCCTTTGTTATTAATGTAATGCAGGTCTGGAGCTACAAGCACTTTGAGGAACAACAACATAAAAGAAAGTTCAATTCAATTCAATTCTTTATTTATATAGCGCTTTTACCATGTAGATTTTGTCAAAGCAGCTTAACATAGAAGTTCTAGTAAAATAAGACTGTGTCAGTCCAGTTTTCACGGTTTAGTTAATTTCAGAGTGGTTTAATTTTCACTGCTGAAAGTCCAAACCAAGGTTAAAATAGTTTAGAACTTTTCATTAGTTTTAGTTTTTATTTCGTTTCGACTTTTTGCTTTTAAATTCAGTTAATTTTAATTAGTTTTTAGAGGCAGATTTACAGTTTTTTTTTTTTTATTATATTTTTACTGTTTTTTTTTATATTTTTAAATTGCTTAGCATTAGTTGATTTTTTTTTCTAAATAAGGATATTTGTTAGGTGCCAGATTCATCAGAATAAATTTTGCATAATAAAAATAGATACATTTTTTGAAACATGTTTTCAGAGAACACATGAGCACTATCATCTACCACTACCATCTACCCATTCTTAAATACTATCACAACAGCCCAAAAGAAAGCAGCCCTAGGTAAAATATGTGTGCAAGGCTGCTTCTGAGGTTAGATATACAGTAGTGATGGGAAGATTTTTAACGCGAACCAGATCCTTTGTAACATTTCTCCCATGTTAGGACTCATTCATTCATTCATTTTCTTTTCGACTTAGTCCCTTTATTAATCTGGGGTCCAACTTGTCCGCCAACTTATCCAGCATATGTTTTACGCAGCGGATGCCCTTCCAGCTGCAACCCATCTCTAGGAAACACACATACACTCTTACATTCACACACATACACTACGGCCAATGTTAGCTTACCCAATTCACCTGTACCGCATGTCTTTGGACTTGTGGGGAAAACCGGAGCACCCGGAGGAAACCAACCCAAATGCAGGGAGAACATGCAAACTCCACACAGAAATGCCTACTGACCCAGCCGAGGTTCGAACCAGCGACCTTTTTACTGTGAGGCGACAGCACTACCTACTGCACCATCACGTCGCCTTGATAGGACTCAACATACCAAAAATATGTAGTCAGTAATCATAATCACAGTCAGTTAAAACCATAATCTGAAAAGCTTCTTACAATTAAGTTTTGCAACCCAACTGAAGCATGATTCACTTATTTAAACTCCATTATGACTTTCTGTTATGAAATAAACTTACATAAACCCAGATCCTCTCATCTAAGCCCTCGGTTTAACTGCGCTGCAGCTGTTCAAGTTTAGTTCACTCACAGCAGGCTGCCATGTACTGTTTGTGTTCGGTTCACTGTCTCACACATGCGCAGTATTATTGGTTCACCGCTTCTCAAATCTGACCTCAGTGTGCTGTTCTAATAACTGCATAACTCAGTATGTATTGGTTTATTTTGAGTCAGAGAGGGGTATCAGGCATGTTATAAAGTAAGTTGTTTGTGGATAAGAGTGCTTACTGGAGACGTGAATCATTTCAAATGATTCAGTTCAATTTGGTGAACTAGTTCAACTGAAAGAGAACTGGCTTGATCTGGCCAATGGCATCAGGATTACAGACTCTGAGGTGCCGTACAGGTCAAACACCTCACAGCGGGAAGTAAATAGATTTACTTTTAAAAGGCACACAGTAGGCTTATGTATTAAATACATTTACAAAGATAAAAACGAATGATGTTTTTGCTACAATTTTAGTTAGTTTCAGTTAGTTTCAACATAGTTTCAGTTAGAATTCTTATTTTTATTTTTATTTCAGTTAACGAAAAATCAGTTTAAATATTAGTTTTCATTTTTTCGTTTGTTTTAGTTAACTATGATAACCTTGGTCCAAATACTGAAGAGCAAATCCATTGATGCGCAGCTCCACAGGTCCCAAACCAAGCAAGCCAGTGGCGAGGAACAAAACTTCACCAATGACAAAAGTGAAGGTAAAAAAACATTGAGAGAAACCAGGCTCAGTTAGGCATGACCATTTCTCCTATGGCCAAACTTCCAAGGCTAAGGAATCATGCTCTCCGCTCCTCCATGACCGCCACAGTATCTGCTCAGGTCCAGGATTATGGATACCTTGGCATCATTTCTTCAAAGGTCTTGGATTGCATCAATGGGGCTGGATAATCTGTAGAGGCCTCGGTATGAGAATTCCCAGGTGGAAAAAAATGTTGAGGTGACATTAAAGTGTTTTGAAGTAAATCTGTCCGTACGACAATCTAAATATTGGTCAAGGAGCAAAATATCATTTAACCTTCCTGTCGTGTTCGGGTCAAATCTGACCGATTTACAACTTAAAACACTCATGAATATTGTGTTTTACATCTGATTGCCTTAAGGCTTTATGATATCCTCCACACTATGCACTTGAACATATAAAAGTGATGATCATTTCTTTCATAGAATTTTGGGTGTTTTAATCAGCCTTGTTACACCTGTGGTGTTCCCGGTCAAAATTGACCGCCATAGGAAATGAATGGGTATCCAGACTATATTCAACCATCAAACAGAAAACATCCCCATACACACCACCCCAACTCACTCACTCACACACACACACATTTCAGACTGAACAACATCTTTTGTGGGTACACATCTCTTTCCCGTGCTTATGTGCCGATCCACCGACGTGATTACCTCCATGACATTACATGTTTATTTTGTAATACATTTTCAGTGTCTTTTGTATTTTCACTGCAGCTATTTTATGTCTAATTCTATAAAGTCATTGATTACAGCTAAAGAATGTTGAATAAATATTTGGTGGTGAAAAAAAGGCTTTTTGAGCAATTTAAGAGCAGTTCGAGAGCGATCAATTTTGACCGGGAACACTAAAGTAAGGGTCGGGAGGTGAACACGACAGGAGGGTTAATAATCAGTGAAAATGTTCTTTAATGTTCTACTCTAGAACAAAATCTACATGAATATTGGATTGTCTGAAAGTGACTAAACTCACGGCGACGCAGTGGCGCAGTAGGTAGTGCTAGTGCCTCACAGCAAGAAGGTCGCTGGTTCGAGCCTTGACTGGGTCAGTTGGCATTTCTGTGTGGAGTTTGCATGTTCTCCCCACGTTCGCGTGGGTTTCCTCTGGGTAATCCGGTTTCCCCCACAGTCCAAGGACATGTGGTTCAGGTGAATTGGGTAAGCTAAAATTGTTTGTAGTGTATGTGTGTGAATGAGAGTGTATGACTGTTTCCCAGTGATGGGTTGCACTTGAAGGGCATTCATTCATTCATTCATTTTCTTGTCGGCTTTGTCCCTTGCGGGGTCGCCACAGCGGAATGAACCGCCAACTTATCCAGCACGATTTTTACGCAGCGGATGCCCTCACTTGAAGGGCATCCGCTGCGAAAAGCATGTGCTGGATAAGTTGGTGGTTCATTCCGCTGTGGTGACCTCAGATTAATAAGGGGACTAAGCCGAAAAGAAAATGAATAAATGACTAAACTCCCTACTCCAACTCCCTATGTAAAAGTACACACACACTAAACCTTACCCTAATACTGAAATTGGTTAAGGCATTTTAGAATGACCAAAAGAACATTTCAGATGCTTTACCATGTGCTCAGCCTGCTGGTTTGTCCATTCACACACGTTTATCATCACATGATCTCTTATAACAAAATCACATGACCTTTTTATTGCGCATACTGCAATCTGTTCTGTAAAAGTGTTTCCATCGCAGTTTATGCGCATCTTTTCTTATCAAATAAAAAGTTTATTCTACTCAGTTATGCGCATATGTTTTTTTGTATTTATTTGTAAACAATGTATTTTAAAACAACACACACGCACTTACCAAGTGTACAATTAGTACATATTTTTTTTCAAACAAGAGCTGTTATTTAGTATTTCCATCTTTCAAAAGAACCCATGTTAATACTGGCCAGAAAGATCAACTGAATTATTTAAACTGAATGATTTTTGAGTACTGCTAGGAATAAAAATGAGATCAGGGTCAATCTGTGTTGCTGTTGGCAGTTACAACAACATAAAAAAACTGAAAGTATTCCTGGAGTGATTTTTGTGCACTAGGACACAGAAAAAATAACATTTTTGGTTTCCTACCAAAAGCCCTCTGAACTTCATTGTTATATGGAGGCATTTTTTTTGGAAAAGAAAGCTTAACATCGTACTGTATACACAAGACTGGCCACAATACATTTTTTGAAGGTATTGACTTTTTCTTGAAAAATAGTTAATTAATTATGTAACATATCGTATAATCTATATTATTTATATTTATCAAGAACAAGATAGCTGTTTTCATGAATGTGAGCATAACGATTTTATATCAGTCAATATAGAAGTGACTTACATTTTAAACATAAAGTTTTGCTCTATTCTGACAACAAACACAGTTCCAAACAAATCTCTAATAAACTTTTGTACCTGTCACGGTCACCAGCGGTCCAGTCTGTACAGATCGCTGGAGAACTACAAATATGCCACCAAATGAACTACAAATTCCATCATACCTGTACTCTCACATCTGTTCCGGTTTACCTTTGATTGCAAACACACACAGCTGAAGCTGTTCAGGACTAATCAAATGGGCTATGAAGACAGCACACACACACACACACACACACACACACACACACACACGCGCGCACACACACACACACACACACACACACACACACACACACACACACACACACACACACACATTGTTGCTGAGTCTTGTTTAACTTTGCGTGACATTATGACGCTGTTTCCTTCGCCTTGCCTTTCTGTATTTGATCCTTGTTTTGTTTGTTTATTTACGTTGTATGCTGCCTGCCCTTTGACCATATGCCTGTTTATCTACAACGACCAGTGTTGGGGAGTAGTTACATGTAACAATTACAAATGGGGTTACATCTAAATATGTTGAATAATATTAATCTGTTGCTTTGCCTGTTTTTTATAAGCATGATGCCTTCTGTTAAGGCCATTTATTAAAGCTGTGCTATTCTCATGCTTTTGATTGGTTTTCCGGTTAGATTGCGCCGCACCAAGTCTACCAGTTACGCTAATCCTCTCTGCTGCTGAAAGCATTAGGCTACTACAAATTTGTCCCATATTTGTCCTATTTTGACTGCTATGCCATCATAAATAGTGATAATAACCCATCAAAAAAAGCTTTAAGACCAAGCTGAATCCTCTGTTGGCTGTTGATTTGGTGTGACTTCAGCTAATCAGTTTTACCCAATGCAAACAATTATCCAGAGTCCAACATCCAGCTGCTAGAAAACATACAATCTGACATAAGTGAAGTGAGAGTAGACTACAGTTTTTAATTTAAAACATATTCCAATTTTTTTCTGATGATATATGAGGTCATTTGTATTTTAAAAATACATGTTTTTTTCATATTTCTTTATTTTAAATGTTGAGGAAATATTTTTTGACATCAAAAATTTATGAAGATCATCCGACAAGCTAATCCAGCTAAAAAATAGTGCTTAAAATGTCATTAAAAATCTGTATTTAAATCTCGTAAATAAATAGAAAATGAAGCGAATAACTCCAAAAAGTCCACTTTTAGAGAAAAAAGAACCATCTCTTTTACCAGGCTGGCTATGGGCCTGCCTGTATACATTCACGGAGAGCGTGAATTATGTAGCCAAAAGGAAAACTAGAGGTGCTAAAAATATTTTGAGAATTGACATTGATTGCACTGTAATTGCAATCTACTGACAAAATTGATCAAGTGTGACAAAAGCAAAGCTTAAAAGTGTGTTTTCTTAACGTTAGATACTTTAATAAAACTAAAACTGTAATAAAACAGTTCATGAAAAGCCATCTCAAAACTGACAGGTGCATGAAAACTTTACAATCTTAATATATAACTCAGGAAGCGAATCCAAAGTTAGCAACCCTGCAAGCAAGTATACTTATTTCCTGTAAAAGATATCCTCAGCTATTAAAGAAATGATACATCTTAAGTGTTTTTCTTTCTCTTTTTCATTTTTTTTTCAATCAGATGTATTTATCTCAATAACAGCACCATGCTAATAGGCTAAACCATGAACTCTTGATTTAAACAACCTTTTATAAGTTTCTTTTTCAACAGCACTGGAACCTCTCTTAATAACCAAAGCTCACGGATGTCACATCGTTTATCTATTGATTCTATAGATCACGAAACATCAAAACACGAATCTCATCAATCTGATCTGAAGTGGCTTTCATTCAAGACGCCTCATCGCTTGCTCTCCCTAAAGGTCACGCAATTTAACAAACAGACGCTTCTGATGGTGCGAAGAGAAGCATAAAAACATCCTGTTCTCGAGGAGTTTTAATTGACTGTTTCTTCATGCAGCTGCTGAGTCACTCGCATGAAAAGCCCTGCGTTCCTTCACGCTTTATTCACTGAAGACGACACACTTTTGTCATCCTCGAGTTATCCATTCAAAGTCTGCTTTGAATTTTCAGATCCTTAACGTCAGATGAAGGCAGAGGTGTTTCAGGGCACGGAGGGTCTTGACGAGCGTCCGAATGAGTCTTATTCTCACCACCTGCTGAAGATGAACCGATCTGTGCTGTTTATTTGGCATCAGATCAAACAATGTTTATATCTTTCCAGATTTCCCTCACAGCCTCGGCCTGCTTTCTGCCCAGGAGGTTGTGGCCTTTCGAATCTCATCCAAAAGGGAAGATCGATAAGAACGACCCGGCCATTAAGTTGTCATTATGTAGACTGCATTGTTTACAGTAAATGGAAAGTTCTGGAGTGTGTGTACTGTTGCAGGTCTTTGATGAACAAGAGGTCTGGCTTCTACTTATTAGGTTAGACAAACACTGAAAATGTTATCAGTTTGGGAATATAAGCTTGTGCTATATGCCTTGTATGCCTTGTAATAATATTTTACTAGATATTTTTCAAGACACTTCTATACAGCTTAAAGTGACATTTAAAGGCGTAACTAGGTTAATTAGGTTAACTAGGCAGGTTAGGGTAATTAGGCAAGTTATTGTATAATGATGGTTTGTTCTGTAGACTATCGAAAAAAGTTAGCTAATAATTTTGTCACTAAAATGTTTTTTTTTTTTTAAATTAAAAACTGCTTTTATTCTAGCCAAAATAAAATAAATAAGACTTTCTCAAGAAGATATTTAAGATATTTAAAAAAAAAGAAAAAAAAAGTCAAAGGGGGCTAATAAATTTATATATATATATATATATATATATATATATATATATATATATATATATATATATATATATATATATATATATATATATATATATATAACATTTACATATTTCTGAAAACAAGATGTTTTTGCTTGTCTAGAAAATGCTTCTTGATTTAAAATTTTTTAGATATTTGGACTAGAATCAAGACAAAAACTCTTTTTTGACAGTTTACTATTACTTTTCAAACCTGCATCTGATAATAAATCAATATTAAATTAATATTAAATATTAATATTAAGGATTAAAGGCCACCTATGATTAAAATCATCTTTTGGAAGCTGTTTGGACAGAACTGTGTGCAGGTATAGTGTGTCGACCCATATTGGGGTGATATAAAGACAACTCTCTTTTAAAAAAAATTCTGATGTTTAAATATAATCCAAATCCCTTCCATTTTGAGACCAACCGTAACATGATGTAGAAGTGTGGTTTCCCCGCCCACCAAATTGATTGACAGCCGCATATAACCATGTCTCCGTAGTTCAATCATTCATTTTCTTTTCGGCTTAGTCCCTTTATTAATCTGGGGTCGCCACAGTGAAATGAACCACCAACTTATCTAGCATATGTTTTACGCAGCAGATGCCCTTCCAGCTGCAACCCAACACTGGGAAACACCCATACACTATGGACAATTTAGCAATTCACCTGTACTGCATGTCTTTGGACTGTGGGGGGAACCGGAGCACCCGGAGGCAACCCACGCAAACGCGGGGAAAGCATGCAAACTCCACACAGAAATGTCAATTGACCCAGCCAAGGCTCGAACCACAACCTTCTTGGTGTGAAGCGAGAGCGCTACCCACTGCACCACCGCGTCGCCCCATGTCTCCGTAGTAACGCATATAATCATATCAACAAGATGTGCACAAAGTAACTGGTATTAAAAGATCTGTTCAGCCCTCTGTGATCATCAATTATCATCAAATGTGATCAAGAATGAGCTTTACAAGTTTAAAATGTTTTTAAAACAGTGCATGTTTGTACCGGAGTAAGTTAAAGACGGTAAAATCGATGTAGGTCATCAACACAGCCGCATGTCAGTACAATTATAAAAGAAGAAGCTTCAATCCCGGTTTGTGGATGTTAAATCAAATTTACTTTGGACATTAACATAACAAATATCCATAACAGTGGATATTAATGTGCATCCTGTCACATTTGCCATGCAAAAACAGTGCAAAGTTAAACATGTGTGCTGTGTGTGTCTGTGTGTGTGTGAACTTTGTAACGACACTGTGTGCAACTCATCGTTGCAGAAAAGCTTGAATTAACTCCACAACAAATACATCAAATAATCATTGGGAAAGTTCTTACTGTATTATTTCTCACAAACCTTACGTGATATCTGCTTCCTTCATGTCTGTCACTGTGCTGTTTATCTGACCCAGCTGAGGCAGAGATTGAGGCACACTCTGACAGGCACATGGGAACGGTGGGCGGGGAGAATTAGCATTAAAGGCACAGGCAACAAAAACAGCTACATTGTGTTCAGAGCAGATAACCCAACATTCTGAAAGCTATAATAAATAATCTGATGGGTGTTTTAAGCTGAAACTTTACAGATACATTCTGGAGACACAAAAGACTTATCTTAAATCTTGAAAAAGGGGTAAAAAAAAAATGACCTGTAAATTAGGATTCTCTGACATGCATTTTTTTTCTCTGACGTTCCTGGATTCATTTAGCCTTTTTAGGTATGGCTTTCGCATAAATTTCAATATACAGAATTAGGAAAAACAAATATTTTTATTCGTTGTCATTGAAAATTTCAATACACACCAAATATTGATTTCAGAACTCTTAAAACATTGGCATTGTGTTGTCTAAAACTGAATATAAGCATGTCTGGTACCTTTTTATTTTGATATTGTCGCAATTGCAATAAAATATTTTCTTTTTAAATGGTAATAGGATTCCTTTAGTTATCAATTGTTTATTTACTAACATAAACAAACAATGACGGAGTTACATTTGACAGCATAACATTTATTTATTTGTTAACATCAATTAAGGGATATAACGTTCATTGTGAGAACATATTAATCTAATCAACTAATGTTAACAAGCTTAACATTGGCAGCGATCCTTCAGAAAACCATCACAGGCTCGTTGTGAAAACATACCCCTATGTACATTTCTGGAGATAGCGAATTATATAGCCAGAGCTACTGTACATATGGCTGCATTTCATCTTTAAAATGAATGCTACAGGCGAGTATGACGCCGCTGACGGCTTTTGTTTCTTTTTGCGCTACCAGCTCACCACTTGCCTCCTTGTGGATAGCTTTTCTGCTACCAGTTTGCCCAGTAGCTCACCACGTACGTTGGCGGACTTGAGATACAGAGATGAGTTGACTGCGATGACGGTGTTCGAGTGAAAAAGCAGGTAAGGCAAAAAATAAAATAATCAAGTAAATAACAGGGTGAGAACATGGTAATATCTGAAAACGTAGTAAAAATCAGGCGCCCGCAAGGGGTTTTCTTTTTCTGGATTGCTTTAGAAAACACTGTTGGTTGGGTTTAAGGAAGGGGGTAACCAAGTCAATCGGTGCTTTTGAAAACACTATTGGTTGGGATTAGGGAAGGGGGTGGGTGGGTGAATCGGTCAGTCAGTCAGTCAGTCAGTCAGTCAGTCGACAGCGGCAGGTGTGAATGGCTGAAAAAGCGTACACAGCAGCCTCTGGTGGTATGCAAAAAGAAGAATTCGCAAAAAAAACATAGCTCCTGGAACATATTTTACAATCTCCAGAAATGTATATGGGGTACATATCAATAATCAGCCTGGGTTGCAGAAAACCATTTAATGTTTTGATTTAATGCTCAAGCAACAATAGAAAGTTCAAAACATTAATTATTTGAAATATTTAGTCTAGAATCTAGAGATTTTTTGTCTTTACTTTGCATTTACTTATAATCATCATGATTTCATTGGATAATACAGTATATATCTGGCAAGTAATTAAGTTTTTGTATTCCAAGATTTTCTGATAGACAAGCTGATTTTAATAAGTGACTCACTGTGTCACCGAATCACACCATTTTCCAGACAGAATACAGGCAAAGCTTGAGTAACTGCACCTGAAACATGGTCATTTCTGCTCTGCTTTTGTGCTGGAAACAATGGTGTGTGTCCTGAAACAGTCGGCATTTCTAGGATGCTTAAATATACCACTCAACACAACTCCTACAGAAATGTCTAATGCTGTCTGAGGTTAGAACATCACCTGGGTCACTTTCTCTATGCGGCGCATTGTCAACATTCAATGGAAAAAGTGGTTTGGATACGATTTTATTAACGTTGCATCATGAGAAGGATGTGTTTACTGTTCAGAAAGTCACAGAATTCTGGATTTTATCTGCTAATGCACTGGGAAAAAAGTGTCACTCGATTTCATAACTTTGCTTATAATGGAAGAAAAAAATAGAAAAAAAGTATATGATACCAGCAACAAGGTTAAATCAGAAAGCAGGCATTCTGTGTTATTGTATTTTCCAGGAGTTTACCTCAGATAACATGCTTAAGCAACTAATACCCCATCAGTTAAAATATTTTGAAGTTTTAGACATTTGAAGATGTTAAAGAAATCAAGAAAGAAATCAGACAATACTACAGCAAATGGGCTGTAAATATGAAGAACACAACTGTACACATGTGACAAAATGAAAAAGCACATTTAAAATGAATAATATATTAGTTGTAGGGGATCAACCTACGTTAAAAGATCAATCAGGGATTTATTAGCTCATTTCAATTAATCAAATCTTGAAGAAATCTATCTATCTATCTATCTATCTGTCCGTCCGTCCGTCCGTCCGTCCATCCATCCATCCATCCATCCATCCATCCATCCATCCATCCATCCATCCATCCATCCATCCATCCATCCATCCATCCATCTATCTATCTATCTGTACAAAAGAGTACAATAAAACACAATACAGTCTCTACAAACTATACTGGTGGATGAAGAGATTCCCCCCAATGTATAAAGTGCTTTGAGTGTCCAGAAAAGCGCTATATAAATGTAAGGAATTATTATTATTATTATTCGTATTATTATAGTTCTTTTTTAAACAATAAAGGAATTATGAATTGAATTTAAGTAGCCTATATACCAAATGCATGAGAGAAATTAGGGGAAAACGAGAGGGTAATTTAAACATAAAAAGGAAATAAATATCAATGAATAGACCTACTGAATACAAAGCAATAAGCACCAATTCTATATCACTCTTTAGGCTACTAAACATCACTCTTTAGGCTAATACTGTTCCAGTTCTTGTTTGAATATGCTAAAAAGGGGTTTACACTTACAGTGAGGGAAATAAGTAGAAAATCACACTGTGATTTTTCAAGATCTCCTACTTAGAAATCATGGAGGGGTCTAGAATTTTCAGTATAGGTGCAATTCCACCGTGAGAGACAGAATCTAAAAATAAAAATGCAGAAATCACATTGTATGACTTTTTAACAATTTATTTGTAAATTACTGTGTGAAATAAGTATTTGATCACTTGCTTTTCAGCCAAATTTCTGACCCTCAAAGACCTGTTATTTTGCTTTAAAATAGTCCAGCTACACTCTGCTCATGATTCTAATTTAGTAGCACTTGTTTGAGGTCACTAGCTGTCATAAAGACCTGTGCACCCCACAATCAGTCAAAAGTCTAAGTAGCAACATGGCCAAAACCAAAGAGCTGTCAAAAGACACAAGAGATGAAATTGTAGACTTTCATAAAGCTGAAACGGCTACGGGGCAATTGCCAAGAAAGAGCAACTGTTGGAGCAGTTGTCAGAAAATGGAAGAGGCTAATGATGACTGTCAATGTCCTTCAGACTGGGGCCCCATGGAAGATCTCTCCTCGTGGGGTATTAATGATGCCAAGAATGGTCTAGAATCAGTCCAGAATTATGCGGGAGGAGCTGATCAATGCCGTGAAGAGAGCTAGGACCACCGTTTTCAAGGGTACTATCAGTAATACAGTAAGATGTCATGTTTTAAAACCATGCATTGCACGGAAGGTTCCCTTGCTTAAGCTAGCCCATGTCAAGACCCATCTGAAGTTTGCCAGGGACCATCTGGATGGTCCAGAGTATTCATGGAAGAAAGTCCTGTGGTCGGATGAGACCAAAATAAAACTTTTTGGTCTTAACTCTATTCACCGAATTTGGAGGAAGAAGAATGATGTGTATCATCCCAATAATACCATACCTACAGTGAAGCATGGGGCTGGAAGCATCATGCTCTGGGGTGTTTTTCTGCACAGGGGACAGAATGACTGCACTGTATTAAGGAGAGGATGAACGTGGCCATGTATTGTGAGATATTGGGCAAAAACCTCCTTCCCTCAGTCAGAGCATTAAAGATGGGTCGTGGCTGGGTCTTCCAACATGACAATGACCCAAAGCACACAGCCAGGAAAACCAAGGAGTGGCTTCGTAAGAAGAATAACAAGGTTTTGGAGTGGTCTAGCCAGTCTCCAGATTTAAATCCAATAGAAAATCTTTGGAGGGAGCTGAAACTCCATGTGGCTCAGCGACAGCCCTGAAACCTGACAGATCTAGAGAAGATCAGTGGGCAAAATCCCTCCTTCAGTGTGTGCAAACCGGGTGAAGAACTACAGGAACCCTTTGGCCTCTGTAATTGTTAACAAAGGCTTTTGTACTAAATATTTAAAATGCTTGACTCAAGTGATTAAATACTTATTTCACACAGTAATTTACAAATAAATTGTTAAAAAATTATATAATGTGATTTCTGCATTTTTATTTTTAGATTCTGTCTCTCACAGTTGAATTGCAATTATGCTAAAAATTCTAGACCCCTCCATGATTTCTAAGTAGGAGATTTTGAAAAATCACAGTGTCATTAAATACTTATTTCCCTCACTGTATTTACATTTATAGATATAAAACTTTCCAATATATATTAGTGTAAAATCCAAAATAAGGTGTTTTGATTAAGTCTTAAACAATGATTAAGACTATTTTGAATGGTGAAAGCATTAACAAAAAAAAAAAAAAAAACACTGAACAAAAGGACATTCCGAAAATAAGTGAGCTACACTTTAAGTAGAAATTTCCCAGAAAGAGCAAGGTACTGTATATCAATGTCACTTTTTAAAAAAAGAAATTTTGTATAAATGGCTTGACAGGAAATACATTATATTCTAATCATTTAAATAGTTTTATAATAATTAAAAAAAATTGTTATTTTCAATTTTTCTAAGTCGCTTTGGTGCATTTCTCACAACACTATTTATATTTGCACAACAGTTAATGCATTTCTCAAAACAATTAGTCATTTGTGCACATCATGGTAGCAGTTTCTCATTCCTTCCAACAAATTGCAAATGCTTTTGGACATGCATGAACTGCTTTCATACAACTTTCTGCCGTTTTATAACATTATCATTTGCTTATGTCATGTCAGTCCAAATGAACTTGTGAATGCTGAATAGTCATTCCATATTAAACTAATAGTCCTCATTTCATTACTTGAGTCATTACATGCAAAAATGTTGAACTAGTTGTCAAAATCTGTCAAGCTTGTTTTATTTAAAAACTTTAAATCTTTTTTTTCTACTGAAAATGTCTTCTAAATTGAACAATTTGATGACTGATTTACAGACCTGTGTATGTTGTAGGTTCTGTTCCAATATGTAGTGCAATATTGTTTACAGTTGTGCACAGCTCTACCCAAAGGAAGTTTATGTTTGTTGTAAATAAGGGTGTTTTTTTTTTTTTGCACAATGCTGTAAATAATAATTATAATAATAATAATAATAATTAGAATTGTAAAGAGCAAATGCAGTAAAAATGTGAAACATACATATTCAGTGTCTTGTACTCAGATACCTCACTAAATGCAGTGATGTCTAACTTTACTGTAGTTTTCAAATGGCTGTGCAAATAATATACAGTATAGTGCAGTCTTGAGCATTTTCAGCAGGTGTCACCAAAATCTGACTTTTATGCATTGGAAAACATTTACAGAGTAAACTGTCCTATTGAAAACATGACAAAGCCATTTGACTATCTTGTTCATAAATAATGGTGGCAGGACTTTTCATCTTGATGACAGACACTTTCATTGACATCAATACTTGCTTTTGAGGAATGAGCTATCCATTTTGAGCAAGTGACATGCTTTTGCAGGTTATCCACTAGGTTTTGCAGTTTGTACTAATTGTTTTGAGAAATGCATTAACTGTTGTGCAAATGTAAATAGTGTTGTGAGAAAATGCACCAAAGCCACTGAGAAAAACTGTAATAGTTAATAACTTAATTTGTGGCGGTTCATTTCACTGTGGCGACCCCTGATTAATAAAGGGACTAAGCCAAAAATAACATGAATGAATGAATGAATGAACTTAATTTGTTAAGAAACCTTTAGGGTGGCAGGCTCAATGATGATAATTATTTTACTACAAGTCTGTAAGACTTATTTGAGTTATTATTTAGGCTATTCACTAAAATATATAATTTAAATTGTTCATGGAGCTAAATGCAGTAAATAGTCTGTATAAAAAAGATTGAAAATAAACGTATGCAAACAGTCTAGCTTATAAACAAATTATTTAAAAAAGATTACTATACTGCATTTTATTATTATAATGCAGTAAAATATTTGTAGTCTTTTAATAAGCATAATATACAGTGCATTCAGAAAGTATTCAGAGCGCTTCAATTTTTCCCCATTTTTTTATGTTACAGCCATATTCCAAAATACAGGGTGGGCCATTTATATAGATACACCTTAATAAAATGGGAATTGTTTCCTAAATACAGTTTCCTGAAAAGTGGATTGGTTGTCTTGGGCCAGATGAATGGCCCTCAAGGTCTCCCGATCTGACCCTCTTAGACTTTTATCTTTGGGGTCATCTGAAGACAATTGTCTATGTAACTTATTAAGGTGTATCCATATAAATGGCCCATCCTGTAGATTTATTTTTATTTCCTCAAAATTTTACACACAATACTCCATAATGACAATGTGAAAAAAAATATTTTTTAATTTATTAAAAATAAAGAAACCTGAAAAATCAAATGTACATAAGTATTCACAGCCTTTGCTGAATACTTTGTTGATGCACCTTTGACAGCAATTACAGCCTCAAGTCTTTTTGACTAGGATGCCACAAGCTTGGCACACCTGTCTTTCGGAACATTTGCCCATTCCTCTTTTCAGTACCTCTAAAGCTTTTGAGATGCCAGCTCTAGGAAGAGTCCTGGTGGTTCCAAATATCTTCCACTTACGGATGATGGAGGCCACTGTGCTTATTGGAACTTTCAGAGCAGCAAAAAAATTTCTGTAATCTTTCCCAGCCTTGTGCCTCGAGACAATCCTGTCTCAGAGGTCTACAGACAATTCCTTTGTCTCCATGCTTGGTTTGTGCTTTGACATGCACTGTCAACCCTGAGACCTTATATAGACGAGTGTATGCCTTTTCAAATCATGTCCAATCAAGTGAATTTACCACAGGTGAACTCCAATTAAGCTGCTGAAACATCTCCAGAATGATCAGTGGAAACAGAATGTAGCTATTGTGTGTAGAATTTTGAGGAAATCAATGAATTTCATCAATTTTGGAATAAGTCGGTAACATAAAAAATGTAAAAAAAGTGAAGTGATATGAGTACTTTAAAAAGTTAATTGTTTGTTTTGAAATTTGTGAGACGGAATTTGTCCAATAATAAACCCAAAACACACGTGGTTATTGTAATGCAATAGGTCTAGCTAATCGTGTAATATCGGTGTCGTCATTGCAGCTCCTGCAGTCGCTCTTCAGATGCTGCACCGGGAGCACTCACTCTGATCTCCCCGGCTCTGCATTTGGTTGGGGAAATTTCAAACTTAACCAAAACAATTGATTACAGTTAAAATTAGCAATGAAAATTCAAGACATTGCAACCTGCATAACCTGGGAATAAATAAAAAAAAAGATGCTGCACCGGCCGAGTTCACTATCTGATCTCGAAGCTTTGTCACGGTACTTTGATGCCACATGTGAAAGTCACATGGTGTCAGCGCAGTGTCAAGATGGACAAAATTTCAAACTAGTATCCACTGCTTTAGGACTGATTGGTCTGCACAGCGCTGCATGAAGTCAAACGCACCTAGTATCCACCATTTGTCCAGCAAATAGAAGACACCGTATTTTACCAATCTTGTCTATATTATTTCCATGGCCACCGATAATAACATAATACCAATTTAATTTTAGGAAGGTAACAAAGTCTACAGCTTGAGGCAATGAGTTAGGTTTCCTGTTGAAAGGCTTGTAAAGCACCATTGGTTGATTACATTGTGCCCAAATTTGGTAAAGGGTCACCAGAACATCTGCTAAAGAAGTTTTAGCAAATATAGTCAAATTAGTTGGCTCTGTGATGGGTTCTTCTATGGTATAAAGGCAGTTCTAAATGACTGAGACCAGACAATGTGGCACATGACCAAGATTTTAGATTCAGTGTTGGACTCGTTCTGATTCTATAGAATGCAAATGAGTTCTCACATAGTCATTAAATAAAGTAACAAATAGTACCCAGGGACTTTGGAACATAACTTCTCTGATAAGTTCAATTCAATTCATGTTTATTAATAGCGCTTTTACAATGTAGATTGTGTCAAAGCAGCTTAACCAGCCCGATCTCATGAGGAAACGTAAGTATTTTACGTTTTGTCAGTTTAGTGGCTAATTCGTACGAAAATGTACGATTTTAAAAAGGAGGCGTGGCACCTAACCCCACCCCTAGCCCCAACCGTCATTGGGTGATGAGCAAATCGTACTAATTTGTACGAATTAGATCGTATGAATTCATACGAATTAGCCACTAAATCAAAAAGTTACGAATTGCCATGAGATTGCGTTGGCTTAGCATAGAAGTTCTGGTAAACAAACTGTGTCAGTCCAGTTTTCAGAGTGGAAGTTTAGTTTAGTTCAGTTCAGTGTGGTTTAAATTTCACTGCTGGAAGAACAAATAAGAGCAAATCCATCAATGCGCAGCTCCACCAAGCAAGCCAGTGGTGACAGTGACTACATTTATGTAAATACAGATTTACTTTTGACATTTAATCAAAAAAGTGTTTAACATAAACATTTGTACAAATATAAATCTTAAATTGAATCATAGTCAATTATAAAAAAAAAATCTAAGAAAATATAATCCTGTTGGGAGCAGTATCAGTCCAAGTTTTAGATGTAGTATGATATGAATTGATTTTCCATTTGGATGGAAAAGAAACACCACATGCAGAGAATGACCTTTTCTTGCTAATTTTACACCGCAAGATACCTCATTATCTTGCACAGCAAACACTTGCCGTTTTGTCACTATTTACAGTTAATTGTTTGTATTTCGCCCTTGTTTGAGTGACTTACGAGTCATTCTTCATGAAACCGGTATTCTGTTTCTTCTCCACGCAGGAGACAAATAAACTAGCTTTGATTTGTGCATCATTCTGTATTAAACATGCCACATGAAATCTCTGTTAACTGTTAGAATAAACATCAAAGAAGTTTTCGAATGTAGGCTACCAGGAGAAAACTTTGCAGAGGTTTCTTGGCTTTGTTTTGTTGTTTGCGCTGCAGGACTCCTTCGTTTTCACAGAAATGCTGCCATCCAATCACTCAGCCCTTTAAAAGCCATATAGCCTAGTAATATTTTAAGTACAGCAAACTGTGTTATCTGGGTCAAGATGACGTGTATTTGTGTTGTGAGGAGAACACAGATCTTAAACTGTGTTATTTTCAAATAACCTGTTCAGTTTCAATGTATAATATAGAATAGTCCTGAAAGAGCTTATGAAAATAAAATAAATACAGCAATTTTAAATGAAGACTACAGGTCTCAAGTTAATTTGTTTTACAGTGTATATGCTAGTATTATTAATATACAGCTGAAAAAGAATAAAGGACAAATCATAGTCATTCAACACTTTTTTTTATAGTGTTTTATCAAAATGACCTGTTGTGAACATACTTCAAAATCTCTGGTGTGACATTAGAAGCAATAATATGCATAATACTATTCCCTTTTGGGTCGGTGCTGAATACAAGCAAAAAAAAAAAAATGTCAAGTGCATTTCCAGCATAGTTTAAGCTTTTTATCCCCTTTAAATAAGTTTGTTTAATGGTGGCATGGTGGCTCAGTAGCTAGCACTGTTGCCTCACAGCAAGAAGATTGTTTGTTCGAGCCCCAGCTGGGCCAGTTGGATGTTCTCTCTGTGTTGGTGTGGGTTTCCTCCGGGTGCTTCGGTTTACTCCACAAGTCCAAAGACACGCTATAGGTGAATTGAATAAGCTAAATTGTCCGTAGTGTATGTGTGTAAAAGAGTGTGTATGGGTGTTTCCCAGTACTGGGTTGCAGCTGGAAGGGGATCTGCTGTGTAAAACATATACTGGATAAGTTGGCGATTCATTCCACTGTGGCGACCCCTGATGAAAAAAGGGGCTAAGCTGAATGAAAATGAATGAATGAATGAAAGTTTGTTTAGTATTGACTTTTATAATAAATACTGTTTATAGTTAATGGCATTACATCCTCAGTTTGTTGCATACTGTACATGTTTTTATTAATTTTTTGTGTTCTTAATAATATGACACTCCAATGAAGTTTTGTGGAGTGAAGGGTATTAAAATACATTATTATTATGTATATACATGTTTAGTTTTATTTAGGGCTGCACAGCCAGTTTCTGAATGCAATTGTAAAATGTGTGTGTGAGTGTGGTGTTGCTGAATGGTATATTCTGATTGAATGTTGATTGAGACTTTCACGTTTATGAGAAAAATACAACGCAATCTCACAGCAATTTGTAACTTTTTGATTAGTGGCTAATTCGTATGAATTCGTACGATCTAAATCGTACAATTTAGTACGATTTGCTCATCACCCAATGACGGTTGGGTTTAGGGGTGGGGTTAGGTGCCATGCCTCCTTTTTAAAATCGTACATTTTCGTGTGACTGAACTTGTATGAATTCGTACGAATTAGTCACTAAACTGACAAAACGTAAAATACTTACGTTTCCTCGTGAGATCAGGCTGGAAAAATATTTTCTAATAATTCAGACCCACAACAAGGCAAGGCAAGGCAAGTTTCATACACAATGGTAATTCAAAGTGCTTTACATAAACAACAATAAAAGACACAAGAAAATAAAAACCATAAAGAATACAAATGATTAAAACAGATTAAATGTGTTAAAACAGGTTATAAAAGAATGAAAAAGAAAGAAAAACATAATAGTGCGATATGTCAGACATAGCACAGTGCTCATTCAGTAAAGGCACAGCTAAACAGATGTGTTTTAAGTCTGAATTTGAATGTGCCTAATGTTGGAGCACATCTGATCATTTCTGGGAGCTGATTCTAGCAATGGGGGGCATAATAGCTGAAGTGGATTTAGCCTGCTTTGTCTGAACTCTTGTAATTTCTAATTTACTTGATCCTGAAGATCTGAGTGATCCATTAGGTTTGTATTCAGTCAGTATATCTGTAATGTATTGAGGTCCTAGGCCATTTAGTGATTTATAGACAAGTAAACAATACTTTAAATCTATTCTGAATGTAACTGGGAGCCAGTGTAAAAACCTAAGGACAGGTGTGATGTGCTCTGATTTCCTGGTTCTGGTCAGATTCCTGGCAGCAGCGTTCTGGATGAGCTGCAACTGTCTGACTGTCTTTTTGGGGAGGTCAGTGAGGAGGCCGTTACAGTAATCCACCCTGCTGCTGATAAAAAGCATGAACAAGTTTCTCTAAGTCTTGAATCCACACTCCAGAATCACACCAAAACTCTTGACCTTATTTTTCGTTGTTTGACTCTTAGAGCCAAGGTACGCATTCACCTTGAGAACCTCATCTCTGTTCCTTAATGCAATGACTTCAGTTTTCTCCCACCATCAATTATTGTTCACATGTTTATTAACATAATTCTGTAACTACTAGAATAGCCATGCAAATGGTCATACTGACCATTCATCAGATCACAATCAGTTTTATTGCCAAGTATGCTTCACACACACAAGGAATTTGTTTTGGCAACAGAAGCTTTCAGTGTACCTAAAGTGACAAGTGACAACACAAAATTAAATATGAGATAAGAAAAAGGCGATAAACATTAAACATTAAACAGAGATGCAGTTAGTCAAAAAGATCTGGATGTTGAATTGTATGTACAGATTTGTTGTAAATATACAGGTTATAAGGTGCTGTGTACCAATGCGAATGGAGAAAGTATTGCATTGTATATTGTTATAAGGTGCTGTGTACAAGTGCGTATGAGAAAGTATTGCTTGTTTATTGCACAGTAGGAGAATATTTAACTGTTCATGAGGTAGATGGCCTGAGGAAAGAAACTTTTCCTGTGTCTGACTGTGCTGGGTGCGAGGCGTCCAGAGTGATTTTGCGAGCCCTTTTACGCACTCTGGAAGAGTACAGTTCTTGAAGTGTAGGAAGGGTAGTGCAAGTGATTTGTTCAGCAGTCCGGACTATTCGCTGTAGTCTACTGAGGTCAGTTTTGGCAGCTGAGCTGAACCAGACGGTGATTGAAGTGCGGAGGATGGATTGGATGACAGCTGAGTAGAACTGTACGAGCAGCTCCTGTGGCAGGTTGAACTTCCTCAGCTGACGAAGGAAGTACAGTCTCTGCTGGGCTTTCTTTACAATAGAGTCTATGTGAATGTCCCACTTTAGATTCTGAGAGATGGTGGTGCACAGGAACCTGAATGACTGTACTGCAGCCACAGTGCTGTTCATGATGGTGAGTGGGGGGAGTGCAGGGGGGAAGTCCACACTCATCCCCACTGTTTTGAGCCTTTAAGCTCCATGTTGTTGTATCTGCACCATAAAGCCAGTCGCTCCACCTCCTGTCTGTATGCAGACTCTTTGCCGTTCCGGATGAGACTGATAACAGTAGTGTCGTCCACAAACTTCAAGAGCTTAATGGAGGGGTCTTTTGCGGTGCAGTCGTTGGTGTACAGGTAGAAGAGCAGTGGGGAGAGAACACATACCTGTGGGGCACCAGTGCTTATGATGCGGCTGTCGGATGTGATTTTGCCCATTCTGACTAGCTGTTGTCTATCTGTCAGAAAGCTGGTGATCCATTGACAGACAGAGCTAGGGACAGACAGCTGGGTCAGTTTATTCTCGAGCAGTGATGGGACGATGGTGTTAAAGGCAAAACTGAAGTCCACAAACAGTATCCTTGCGTAGTTCCCTGGTTTGTCCAGATGTTGTAGGGTATAATGCAGTCCCATGTTGACTGCATCATCCACAGACCGGTTTGCTCTATAGGCAGGGGGTCCAGCAAAGGTCCAGTGATGTCCTTCAGATAAGCTAGCACCAGTCTTTCGAATGACTTCATGGCCAAAGATGTTAAGGCAACAGGTCTGTAGTCATTGAGTCCTGTGATCTTTGGTTTCTTCAGTATTGGAATGATGGTGGAGCATTTGAAGCAGGATGGAACTTTGCGCTGTTCCAGTGATCTGTTGAAGATCTGTGTGAAAATGGGAGCCAGCTGGTCAGCGCTGGTTCTCAGACAGGCTGGTGAAACACCGTCTGGGCCTGGTGCTTTCCGTCTCTTCTGTTTACTGAAGATCTGACACACATTGTCCTCACTGATCTGAAGTGCAGGGGGGGGGGGGGGGGGGGGGGGGGGTAGATGGGTGGAGGTGCTGATGGCTGTGTAGGGAGATGGTCCGGGCGGGTGTGAGGTGTCTGGTCAGAGGTGTCAAATCTACAGTAGAACATATTCAGCTTGTTTGCAAGATGTTTATTATTTAGCGATGTCTTTCAGGCCTTTCCACACTGATGCAGGGTCGTTGGCAGAAAACTGCTTTTCCAGCTTTTTGGCATAGATCTTCTTAGCCACACCAATCTCCTTTGTCAGTGTATTCCTGGCCTGATTGTATAAAATCCTGTCCCCACTCCTGTAGGCATCCTCTTTTGCGTGATGAAGCTGTCTAAGTTTTGGTGTAAACCATGGCTTATCATTGTTAAGTGATAAGTAGGTCCTGGTAGGGATGCATAACTCACAGAAACTGATGTATGATGTTACAGTCTCTGTGAGCTCGTCCAGGTTGGTGGCTGCAGCTTCAAAATCACTCCAGTCAGTGCATTCAAAACAGGCTTGTAAGACCTGCTCTGTGTCGTTGGTCCATCTCTTAACAGTCCTTAATACTGGCTTAGTAGTTTTAAGTTTTTGCCTGTAAGTTGGTATAAGATGAACCAGGCAGTGGTCGAAGAGTCCTAGAGCTGCTCTGGCGACGGAGCGATATGCATCCTTTATTGTGGTGTAGCAATGGTCCAAAATGTTATTGTCTCTGGTGGGGCATGTGATGTGCTGTTTGAATTTAGGCAGCTCATGTGTGAGTTTTGCCTGATAAAAGTCACTGAGAATGATAAAAACAGAGTCCGGGTGTCATTGTTCAGTCTCTGTGATCAGATCAGACAGTTGTTGCAGAGCGGTACTCACGTGTGCTTGCGGTGGAATGTAAACACTGATGAGAATGAACGAGGAAAACTCCCTTGGTGCATAAAAAGGCTTACAGTTAATGAAAAGCACTTCCACATCAGGACAGCACATTTTCTTTAACGCAGTTACATCCGTACACCACCTCCTGTTGATGTAAAAGCATGTCCCACCACCGCGTGTTTTGCCCGTTGACTCCGTATCGCGATCTGCTCTGTACAGCTGAAAGTCCAGTAGGTGTAATGCGCTATCCGGAATGGCTTCGTTCAGCCAGGTTTCTGTGAAACACAGGGCAGCAGAGTTGTTAAAGTTCTTGTTTTTGCATGTGAGCAGAAGTAGTTCGTCCATTTTGAGATTCGCCAGATGGATGCTAGGCAGCGTCGTTCTGAAGCCACGCTGTCTCAGCCTGATAAGCGCGCCGGCTCGCTTCCCACGCCTGCGCGTCTTGTAGTGTTTCCGCAGTGCAGCTGCTCCGCCAACAACAATGTTCCGCAAAACGCCAGAGAAATCAAAATCCAGTTGATGATTAGTTGGTGTGCACTGCCGAATGTTCAGCAGCTCGTCCCTAGTATAACTAATCGTGTTTGATAAACATAAAACAGAACAGACTAAAAAAAATAGTGCAAACATTGGAGAGCTCCACAGCGAGGCGGCCATCCGCGGCACCATGTTGAGAAGGTCAAGGTATTCTCTGTGTGTTAGGTGTATGTGTATTCATTTAAGACTATATTGAATTTATTTTTTGTCCCTTCACATTTACATTCTATGTTTCTATTAAGATTTTAGAATTAAGCTTTGACTGTCTGTCATTATATTTCATGACATGATTAAAAGACCATCTTTTTTCAACTACTGTATAGCCTATGATTGTGTACGAGTTACTAGACTCTCGCAGAAAGCAGTTTTTTTCACCACAGTGAAAATGTTGCTTTTGTAAATTTCATTCATTCATTCATTCATTTTCTTGTCGGCTTTGTCCCTTGCGTGGTCGCCACAGTGGAATGAACCACCAACTTATCCAGCACGATTTTACGCAGCGGATGCCCTTCCAGCCGCAACCCATCTCTGGGAATCTTTTGTAAATTTGAAAGACATAATGTAAAGTGAAGTAAAGTTATGTTTTTGCTATCAAAAAAGTGATGTTTTTGTTAGCAGAAAAAATTGCTATACAACAAAGTTATTCAAAAGCATGGGAAAAGTAGCTAATGCTAAAATTAATGTGGCCAATTTGACAATTATGGCTATTCAAGATAGAAATACTCATGATTTGTAAATTCAATAAAATTAATTTAGAATGAAATATACACACATTGACCTATAAACACACTGTATTTACATATACATAAAAACAGTCGAAATGTCCGCCTTAGTAGTTCTAGTGTTAAAAGATCACAGGTATTCAGTTATTCATCCGACAGCAGATATTTCGAAAAGTTTCAAAAACCTTCAGCCTCTTGCCAGGTCTCGTCTCCCATATACAACACAGAGTCCACAAATAATTTCACACCAGCGATGGCTTAAATTCCAGGTGGGCAAACACCAAAATGTCAAGTGATGCAGATACAGAGTAGAAATGTGAAGCCAAGCTCATCTGTATACACCATCAGCCCCCTTGCACCTAAATAAGACCTCTTGTCAAAGAGACATTATAGTATATCATGGGGTTGGAACAATCCTTTTGCCCAGCATGCCTTGCAATCATGCGATCTGACCGTGATCCACATGAATAGTGAGCCCAGTGCGGGTCAGAATCTAAGGAGATCCAGCAAAGTGCCTCCTGTTTTAATGAAATATATGCATGTATAGGGTCTGTAAATGCATTAAGATATGTGAGACTGACTGGGCTGGAAATAACTCATGCATTCCTGAGAGCACTTGGCTGAGACTACTGAAGCATTTATGTGACTTCACATCTCTCAAAGACGTCAAGCAGGGCCTCAATTCCCTCTGAAAGGACGCAGAGATTCCAAAGGGGCGAATTCACTGGTCCTGCACCGCCTGTGTGGCTGTGAAAGACGTGCCAAGTGCCGTGTCCATAAGAGAGCCTCTGAGCTGATGAGGTTCTGGCCGAGGGAGAAGATTTTCATGGAGTCTTGAGAAAGATGGAGACTGACTCGGAGATGGAGAAAGAGAGAAAGAGAAAGAGGGAGGAGGTGAAGAAGACCATGAGGCGCTTCTCTGACACTCCAGATTTGAAGACTTCAATTGGATCGTAAAGCTAAGAGAATTTAGGCTAAGCTAAGGCGTAAAGCATTAATTTCTCTCTGTCTATACACTCTCAGAAATAAAGGTACGCGAGCTGTCACTGTGGTGGTACCTTTTCAAAAGGTACATATTTGTACTTAAAGGGTCCATATTGGTACCTCAAAAGTATATATTAGTACCTACAAATTTTAAAAGGAACACTTTTGTACTTTGTAGGTACCAATATGTATCCTTGAGGTATCAATATGGACCTTTTAGGTACAAATTTGTACCTTTTAAAAAGGTACCACCCTAGTGACAGCTCGCGTACCTTTATTTCTGAGAGTGTAGGCTAGTCAGACTTTGTTTGGGTAAACACCAAATTTACCTCCCAATGATTTGTAACTCACCTTCAAGAATCTGGAAGTTGGCACGTTGAAGATTACCTTCATTTCTGCTAAGATATTTACAGATATTAGTTTGTTAAAATAAGCTAATACATGTTAATTGATCCTTGCAAGAGGCTAAACATGTTGTAACATGTAAAATCATGCCAGAATAATGCTAGTTATGTGTTAAAAAAGTGGTAGCAACATGGTACAACATGCTCGCAGTATGCTTACAGTAGGGCTGGGTGATATGGCAAAAGTGTAATCTTGATAATTATTTTCCATATTGAACGATAACAATATATATACCGCCCACCCCCTTCCCTAAACCCAACCGCAGTGTTTTAAAAAGCAATCCAAAAAAAGAAAATCCCCCTGATTTTTAACATGTTTTCAGATTTTACCACATTCTCACCCTATTGTTTACTTGTTCATTTTATTTGTGGGCTTCTGTTTTAATTTTAATTTCTTTCTGGAACTGTTCTTCACCGGACTCGAAGCCTAGTTAACTCTGCTCTGCGTCTCAAGGAGGTAAGCGGTCAGCTGGTACTGGTAGCCGTCATACCACACTGTAGCGTTTGTTTTACAGATGAAATGCAGCCATACATACCTCTGGCTACATAATTCGCAATCTCCAGAAATGTATATATAGCTACGTCTTCAGGATGAGCCTATGTTGGTATTATACTGTGTATTTTATAGTTTACAACTCTTAGTTAATCTATGCAACAGTATACTATAGTATTGATTATAGTGAACTGATAAACAGTATAAATACTGTAGTGTAGGCTCCTTTAGTTTTTTTTCTACAGTATACTGTGGTGTATTGTAGTATACTGTATACCCTGTAGTTGTAGAAAACTGTAGTATTGAATTAGTTTATACTTAAGTACTTTATTATAGTATGGTTTCAAAACACTATAGTATTTGCTTTACACTACCTGACAAAAGTCTTGTCGTCGATGCCAGTGGTAAGAGCAACAAATAATACCTTGACTTCTAGTTTACTTAAATTCTTCAGCAGGATAGCGCTCCTGTTCATACTTCAGCCTCCACATCAACGTTCCTGAAAGCAAAGAAGGTCAAGGTGCTCCAGGATTGGCCAGCACAGTCACCAGATATGAACATTATTAAGCATGTCTGGGGTAAGATGAAGGAGGAGGCATTGAAGATGAATCCAAAGAATCTTGATGAACTCTGGGAGTCCTGCAAGAACGCTTTCTTTGCTATTCCAGATGACTTTATTAATGAGTTATTTGAGTCATTGCAGAGATGTATGGATGCAGTCCTCCAAGCTCATGGGAGTCATACACAATATTATTTTTTTTTCCCACTGCGCCATGGCTTTATATTCTATACTGTACATTATTTCTGTTAAGTGACACGACTTTTGTTTGAGCAAAGTCAGACCTTACTGTCCTAATTAAATCATTACAAAATAAGGCACGATCATATTTTATTTTGGTAGAATATGCATAATCTATAGACCTTTGCCTTTCATATAAGCCACTTCTAATACCAAATGATCAACTAGAAGTCAAGTTATTATTTGTTGTTCCTAAAACTTAGATAGGCGACAAGACTTTTGTCAGGTAGTGTACATTCCTATAGTATTTTTATGTAAAAATAAACAAAATAGGTTTTTACTAAAACAAGAAATAATCAATATTTGATTTGTCCACAAGCCTATAATGCTATTGACAAAATTGACTTAATTGACTTAAAGAATGGTTAGCACACCAAATTAATCTATTCAAGAGGGCACACAATATAGGCAACCACATTTGGTTTTGATCAAACTTTTGCCGCAGTCAGTCGTACAGTAGCTTTTCTCAAATAATTAATGGTCTAAAACAGAATTATTGCACTCTATTCAGTGTGCTTCAAGAGCATTGTATGAGATGTGTCTTCACACTCATCGGTGTGTGCGTAGGTGTATGTACAGATTGCTTAATGGCTGTGCTGAGGAAATGGAGGTAGTGCAGTGTTCACAGAGGGGAACATACAGTATAATTATAGTGCTAGTGGTCAGGCAATTGCCTCCGTAGGTGTAGTCAAGAGGAACAGATGATCACACCTTAGCATTAGTTGTCTGCTTAGTAGGTACCTGGTTTCCGACCTTAAAACTATATCACTTTAACCTTCAGGGATTTGGTAAAGTTGTTAGAATAATTGCTCTGTTCTGCAGCTGGAAATTGAAAGAACAATTTTACCAAACTTTATTTATTTATTTTTTTCATTTAAAGCTGGTATAAGTTTATTTGTCTCATAGACAAAGGTAAAGAGCCTGAAAGGGGGAGTTGGGTCCAATGTTAAGTCAATGAGATTTGAAGTCCTTATGTTTTAAATGGAAGTTTCTTCACCATTGTAAGTCAATGGGCAAATTTGGGACACTCTTGCACCCCAGGGGTACAACTTACACCCTAGTTTGTAGGGTTTCTAGTATGTAGATTCACACAGCTTGGAAGCCTCTTCAATTGTGGAAGATCACATGTTTCTAAGAATTTCTTTTTTAAAGTTATGATGTGTGAAAGTTCGGTTCAATGTTAAGTCAATGGGATTTTATCTGAGATTTCTGGGTCTGTTTCTGGAAAATCGAAAGCCAGATCAGTTCGATATTTCAACTTGAGTCAGACTAAAGATCTGGCCAAAGTTTGGTGGTCATAGCATCAAAGCCTTAGGAGCAGATGGAGTTGGTACATTTTTGGCTCAGACAAAGGAATAAGTGAAGTTTATTCATAAACTAACTTTGAGTGTTGCACGTGCTTATGATTGACAGCAGCTGGTCCTGCATTAGCTAACGCATGATCCACCAATCAGATGATTCCTGAATCAATATAAATAACCAGAGTATCTTACTTCAGCCAACTTCGTCTTGAAGAATCCCCCCTTTCACCCCTACTCCTCCCCTTTCCTTGACAGGGCAGCACGGAGGCCTAGTGGTTAGCATCGTTGCCTCACAGCAAGAATGTTACTAGCTCAAGTCTTTACCTGGCCAATTTGACATTTCTGTGTGGAGTTTACATGTTCTTCCCATGTTTGCGTGGGTTTCCCCGGGCCCTCCGGTTTCCTCCCACAGACCAAAAAACATGTAACATAAGTAAATTGACCAAACCAAATCGACACCATAGATAAGTGATTAATCAGCAATATTTCTCTCCATAGTTATTCAGAATTTGCTTTCACCATTATCAAGCAGGGGAGTTCTCGAGATCTACCTGAGGACAAACTCCCCTCTTGCCCTGCAAACGGGAGGGAGCCCCGGGCTTGAGGATCTCATAAGCTCAGGGCTCTCTCCTGGGACAGCATGCCAAACACGCCTCATAATCAATCATCAGCTAAGAGCGAACTTTTGAATAATAAGTTTAAGTAGCATAACAGTATGTTGGCAGTCTCAAGACACCATGACTAAATGCACTACAGAATGTTACGTTTATAAATACATGCACAAATTGCATGCATTCAGTGCTGCAGGAGCTTGGTTTGCTCTGCCAAATGCTGGATACTCATAGCTTGTTAGTCAGGATTCCAAGTGCATAACCGAAGGAATGTGCTCTGTTAGTGAATATTTGACTATTCTTCACACAAAACTACTGTACAACTTCAGAGCACTTTGAATAGTGCATGAGCTTTTCGAGACTCTCTCTTGTTATTTATTTATTTTTGCCGTCTTTGTAGCCCTACAGTAAATGGCTCTTGTTGCATTGAAAGCAACACAGAAGCAAGAAGTTTCAACAACACGAAGGTGAGTAAAATGCCCGAACTTCTCTTTTGAAATGCTTTTCATGTCCAGATACAGTTTTACACAGATGTCACAGAAGCACTACAAGAAAAAACTCCATCCTCGATGCAAAAAGTTATGCAACACTTCTGAAACATCCCACTAGTCAAACACGGAGAGGCCAACAATCCTGCCTTGACTTTAGAAAGCAGCCGAGTTAGTATCATCAGAGGAGTCCATTATCTGCTCCAGCTCTGGCTGCAAGGCATATTTAATTGATAGGAAAAAAAAGGCAGAGGAGGGAATGAGTCAGGTATTTTTCACTCTTTTTGCTCCTCCCTCCACACACACACTCAGTTTTCAATCTGTTTTCCCCTCAGCGTCGTGAGCAGGGGATCACTTTGACGGCGGGATGTGGGTGGATGTGTCTGTGTTTGTGCTCACAGAGTCTGCGTGGTGTCACGGAGGTTTTGGAAACTGCCTCAGCGCTGGGGAGGGCTGGAAAGATGGAGAATTAGAGAGCGAAAAAAAGAGAGAGAGAGACGGAGGAAAACATGCTGGCAAGCTCTTCACAGACAGCTGCAGACTAGTGGGCGACCCGGTGAGAGTGTCCTAAACCTATGCCAACGGAAGAAAGAAAAAAGCAGGCAGTGTGAAGCAGAGGAAAACTGTTCTATGCACAGATGCACACTTCCACACATGGTAAAACATACATATTGAAGTATAATTTAAATTCTAAAAAAGCTAAATCCCTGTGTATATATATATAGAGAGAGAGGTTGGACGTTAAAATTGAAACACTGGCCAATTTAGGGTAGGGAGGTTTCATGGATAAATTTGACACGCTTTGTGGCCAATTTTTATTGATTGCACATTCCACCAGTAAAGCCGCGGTCACACTGGCCTTTACTCCCCATAGACTTCCATTCATACGCACGCGAATGCGTCAGACTGGAAACGCAGGGTCATGCGTTGAGTTTTGCATTTCACTGCGGTGCAAAGTTCAAGCTTGGTGAACTCTGACCTGCGAAATCGCATCACTTGACTGCGTGAGACCAATCCAGGATCAAAACATGACCTCTCTGAACAGAAATATAAAACATGGAGCAATCGCTCGCTTTTTTAATGTCTAATCATCTTGTTTATTCCCGCCCCTTTTCGCAGCACCGTACAACAGAATTTCGCAAGCTCAAACTCTAGTGTGACTGCGGCTTAAGAGCAGACCCTGAATGTTTAATTGGGAGAGTTATAGCACAGTTTTGCTTAAGATTTTATAATACACACAACATTAAGCGTGACATATTGGAGTTCAACATGATAAATTGTTGGTGTGCATCTGTGACCAAGACAATAAGTCTTTGTGATGTATCAAGAGCCATGGTATCCAAGGTAATGTCAGCATACCACCAAAAAGTAACTGTGAATGAAAGAGAAAGTGGCTACATGCTAACCTAGATTGTATCCAGAAAACTTAAAACCACAGCTGCCTAATTAAATGTGCACCTTAACTCTCCTGTTTCTACCAAAACTGTTCATCAGAAGCTCCACAGGGTCAATATACATGACAAGGCTGCTATAGCTACATCTTTGGTCAATCGTGCCAATGCCAAATGTCGGTTTTAATGGTGCCAGCAGCGAAAATCTTGGGCTGTGGACAATGTAGACATGTATTGTCTTCTGATGAGTTCACCTTCATTGTCTTTCCCATATCCGGGAGAGTTACAGTGTGGAGCATAACTCCTACTGTTGCATGCCCAAAGTAAAGCATGGGGGTGGATCAGGGATGTTTGGGTTGCAATGTCATTGCATTCCCTAGGCCCAATACTTGTGCTAAATGGGTGCGTCACTGCCCAGGACTAGCAAACCATTTGGAGAACCATGCACATGCAGTGGATCAAACATTGCATTGGATACTAATGCACTAATACACACAGCGAGACTGGTGAGCAATGTTGGGTGTTACGCGTTATAAGTAAAGCCGCGGTCACACTGGACTTTACTCCCCATAGACTTCCATTCATACGCACGCAAATGTGTCAGACCGGAAACGCAGGGTCATGCGTCGAGTTTCGCAGGTTGCTCCAGTGCAAAGTTCAAGCTTGGTGAACTCTGACCTGCGAAATCGCATCACTTGACTGCGTGAAACCAATCCAGGATCAAAACATGACCTCTCTGAACAGAAATTTAAAACATGGAGCAATCGCTTGCTTTTTTAATGTCTAATCATCTTGTTTAATCTCGCCCCTTTTCGCAGCGCCGTACGACAGAATTTCGCAAGCTCAAACTCTAGTGTGACTTCAGCTTAACGCACGTTACGTAATAATATTACTTTTCCAAAGTAAAGAGTAATATAAGGCATTACTTTTAAATATAAGTAATAGTATTTGAGTTACTTTTTAAAAAAAGTAAAGCGAGTTACTTTTTACCTCGCTTAATTGGCTTTTACAAAATATATTGCGGAATAAAAATGACCTTAGTCAGGTTGAATCACACCGTGCTGAGAGGGAACAGACAGTCAGCTCACACTCATCATCATCAACAGGTCTCTTTTTTTTTACAGCAGATAAGTCAGTGTACTGTTTTACTAACTGAATCTACTAACTGGCTAACTGTTCTACTAACTGATATGGGTTTATTTCGAGTCAGAGGTGGTATCCGGTATGTTAGTACTTACTGAAAACGCAAACCGTTTCATGACAACTCTGTTCAATTTAATGAACTGGTTTGACTGGTTCACTTAGAAGATCCGGTTAAAATAAACGATTCATTCGTGAATCGCCTGTCATCACTTCAGATAGTTGGAAACAGAAACAAAGGCAGGCCGGAGACTTACATTTTTGCAATGGATTCTTGTTATTTTGAACTCATCGTAGAAAAGAATTGTTAAGTGTAGATTATATGCAAGTACAACTCTTGACAACTGCGAACAAACATCCAAAAAAACTCCACCTTCATCTATGATTAACAACAGTTCACGGTCTCCAGGTAAAACAATTCATTCGACTAAACTAAAAAAAAGGTTATTGCTTTTAATTGTTGAGGAGGTGGAGCCTCTGTGTAATGTTACTGTAGAAGCCACTACTTTTGTAATATGGTAAGATTTTTTCTCTTTTGGGAAATGATTCATACATGATTTAAGGTCACGTGAAACAAATTATTCAATGTATAAAGCTCAAAGATTTATTTTGATTTGGGGATGTTTTTATATTATTTTACTGTTCATTTAGTTATTAAACCTTTTAAAGGTTTCAAATTTGTTTTTTTCCAAATTATTTTATTTTAGTACTCTTGGGCTTTATTGCAATCTTTATCTCAATGGACAGTGAATTTACTTAACAAATAACACAAAACATTCAAAAGTAGCAAACACATTACTTTACATGCTTTCATTAATCTGTATATACAGCATGTATAGCTATGGGCTCATAAAGTTCTCAAAATATATTATATAATTTTATAATAATATTATAAAATTTATCTAAAATATAATTTTGTCCTACATTTTTTTAAAGGAAAATTAAGGGCTAGCTTATATAGGTGGTTTTTAAATGCAAAGCTTCTCTATAAAAAAGGTGAAAAAAACAGCTGCCAGTTCTGAAAGAGATCAAACCTCAGCTAGGTAAGAAAAAGTAACGCAAAAGTAACTCAAAAGTAATATAACACATTACTTTCCAAAAAAGTTACCAAGTAACACAATTAGTTTTTTTTTTAGGGGAGTGACTCAATATTGTAATGCACGACTTTCAAAAGTAACTTTCCCCAACACTGCTGGTTTGATGAACATGAAGGTGAAGTTTTCATGTTTCAAGTTCCCATGGGCTGCACAGTATTTAGATCTAAATATTATTGGGCCACTTTGGTATGTTTTGTAGGTGCGAGGAAATGCTTTCCTCCACCAGCATCTTGTAGTGACCTGGCCACCAATATTCTGCAAGAATAATAGCTCAGAATCCCTCTGGCCACAGTGCAGGACTTGTATCCGTCATTCCCAAGACAAACTGATGCTGTATTTGCCATGAAAGGAGGTCCTACACTATACTAATGAATTATTGTGGTCTAAAACCAAGCATTTCAGTTTCATTGTATATCATATATGCAAAGGCACAAAGGGACTATATGTGAACAGACAGAGATATACAGTAGCTGTAAATACCCTGTAAATGAAGATGAAATAATGAAACAAAGCATTATAATTCCTTCATGAATCATTAAAAACTTGTTAACAAGCTTCATTGTCTTTGTAAAAGGAAGATTCATTTTGGAAATAAAAACTCTAAAAGACAACTAAAATGAAAGTACAAACAAGCAAATAGATACAAAGCCTAGATATAGAAAGATGTACAGTATTTGTTATTTTAAAGTGATAGGACTAAGCCAATTAATAAGCTTTTTCATTTTATGTTTTCATTTACATTTTTACATGTACAGTTGAAAACAGAAGTTTACATACACTCTAAAAAAAGGAACATAACCATTTTTTTTTAAATGTCTGATGATAAATCACACTTAATATTTACAATTTTAGGTCCGTTAGGATTACCTAAATCATTTACATTTGCTAAATGCCAGAATAATAAAATAATATTTTTTAGAGAATTTATTAATTTCTAGACAGTCAAAAGTTTACATACATTTCCTTGGTATTTTTTTTTAGCTTTGCTTTTAAACTGTATAACTTTGGTCAACTGTTTTGGGTATTCTTCCACAAGCTTCTCACAATAGTTTGAGGGAATTTTGGCCCATTCCTCCTGACAGAATTGGTGTAACTGTATTTGTTGGCTGTCTTGCTCGCACAAGCTTTTTCAACTCAGCTGACAAATTTTTTATAGGATTGAGTTCAGGGCTTTGTGATGGCCACTCCAAAACATTCACTCTGTTGTCCTTAAAGCACATTTTAACTAATTTGGCAGTATGCTTGGGGTCATGGTCTGTTTGAAAGACCCATTTGTGGCCAAGTTTTAATTTCCTGGCTGATGTCTTGAGATGTTGCTTCAGTATTTCTACATAATGTTCTTTCTTCATGATGCCATCTATGCTGGGAAGTGGACCAGTCCCTCTTGCAGCAAAACAGCCCCACAACATGATGCTGTCCGCCCCCATACTTCATAACTGGGATGGTGTTCCTAAGCTTGTAAGCTTTCCCCTTTGTCCTCCAAATGTAACACTGGTCATTATGGCCAAACAGTTCAATCTTATTTCCATCAGACCACAGGACATGTCTCCAAAAATTTGTCTTTTTCCCAGTGTAATTTAGCAAATTGTAATGTGGCTTTTTTTTGTTGATTCTGGCTTGTTGATTTTCCCATGTTGTCACACAAGGAAGCAGTGTGTTTGAGGTTTTCCTTAAATACTATTCTACAGTTGTGCCTCCAATTAACTCAAATGTTAATTAGCCAATCAGAAACTTTCAAAACCTTGACACCATAATCTGAGCTTTTTCAGAGGCATAATAATCTTATTGTATGTAAACTTGACTTTCAAGAAAATTTATAACAATTTCTCAAAAAATATCTCTCTCATTATTCTGCTATTAAGCATAACAGAAACAAATGTGATAATCCTAACTTACCTAAAAGATAAAAAGTTTAGTCACATTAACATTTGATTTTTTTATTTTTAATGGTTATGTGCCTTTTTATACAGTGTACTACACTGTCTACTTTTTTCACTAACTCAAATACGTTTGCAACACTCAAGATCCCAAGTCCGACGCTGTACAAGACAAGCTACGGAACAAAGTGATCATGCCAGAAAAGTGTTTGTTTTTGTTCCAAAAAGTGTTTGTTGCAGCTGGGCGTATGCCAAAGTACGTGTTTCACAGTTCCCAAAAATGTAGCCCTGGGCACGTATCCCCAATGAGCCTGTGATGGAGTGAACACAAGTATTACTTTGGGCCCTTGATTTACAGTGCCAGCAGTTCTCTGAGATACACAGACTGACATAATTGAAAAAGGCACCAACATTAAATTAGCCGACTAATTAATAAATTCATAACAACGAATAAACTGTGTTTTTCCCTATCTCTTCCCAGTTGTCTCGTTTAGGTTCATAATTAAAATTTGCAGACTACTTTTTATTTATATGTGTAATGTAATGTATGTACTGTATGCATGCATGTATTTATGTATGTATGTATGGAACACAAGCAAAATAGTACTCTGCATTGCTAATGGTAAAACTCACTCACTCACAAAATTTATTTAAAAAAAGCCTTTCTAGTCCAACTGAGACTAACCACGTAACCTATAATGCTAACGCTGTTACAGCTAAATCAATGGAAATGTCATTACAAATGAATAGCATATTGTATTGATATACACACTTTAAGACACTTTAGTGAATGCTTTAATATTGCAGTATGGTATGTATATACGATATAACATGGTGCTTTTTCTCACTCTCAATTCAACATTCTGACAGGTACACAGTAAAGAAATTCAAGAAATTCAACAGTGTGTACAGTAAGTTGGCATCCATAAAACATGTTGAATGTGTGAACAGACTTTGCATAGAGTCAGAAACACCAAAACAAACTACCAATGGGGTGACATAGGTGATACTAAAGTAATTCAATAAACATAAAGCACATAAGAATAACTGTAACACAGAATTATTCATATAAAATATGTGATGTCATGTAAGAAATGTCTATAAATTATTGATTAAAGTAAATTATATGATAATTAATTATTTGTACTTTCAATACCTTACACTTGGCTGCATTTTAACCCTAACCATTAACAGCTTTCACTATATATGCTATACAGTAACCATAAACAAAAAGTACCTGCAACTCTTTTAAATGGCTGTACTAAAAGTTTTATTTGATTTCATGCAGCTGTGAGTTTATGTTTATTCTCCAATTTTGAATTTATTCTTTGCCATTCAGACTTTATTTCTCACAAATTTGGCTTTATAGAGCTTATTCCTTTTTTTGGCTACCTTGACATTTGTTTTACTTTATTTCTTGCAATTCTGCTGTGTGTTTATTTAATTATGTCTCTATTCATCATAATTGTGACTTTATTCCTCTCAATTCCTCTCAAATTTATTTCTTGCAATTGTGACTTTATAGGCTATAGTCACGATCACCAGCAATCTAACCACCATAGACCGCTGGAGAACATTCACATTCACACGAACTACAATCCTGCCTCAAAATGAACTACAGATTCAGTCATGCAACACACACACCTGCTTCAAGTCACCATTGATTAGACTCACATAGCTGAGGTTGCTCATGGACTGATTCATGGACTACTTATAGAGCACACACACACACATCTGGGCTGAGTCTTGTAAACTGATTGTGAACATTTCGACGCGGTTTCCTTTGCCTTGCCTTCCGTGTTTAGACCTTGCTTTGTTTTGTTTGTTTACGTTGTATGCTGCCTAACTTTTGACCATCTGCCTGTTTTTTCGACTATGACTCTGGATTGCCCATACGCTTTTGTTTGTTGCTGTTTTGACCATTGCTTGCCTGACCATTCTGTTTATTAAAACCTGCAAAAGGATCCTCACCCCTGTTATCAGTGTCACTTCACGTTACAGAAGAAGAAAAATGGATCCAGCGGTTTTATTGGTCTGTCTACAGCAAGGTAACAGCTCCCTTGAAAAATCACATCCAGGACTATTTGAAAATTGCTAACAACACACATTTACCAGACTGTATGCTCATTGACTTTTTAATATATGGTTAAAATGAGCCCCTAAGAAGTATACTTACCCATGTTGATTCTCGAGGGACACTCACACTACAGGAATTCCTGGACTTTGCACTGTTGTTTGTGGGCTCTTCCTTCACTGTTGGCAAGATGGAGGAGGAATATCCTAAATATTTACCCAACAGCAATACCTGCGGGCTGTGGGAATTGTCACTCACAAAATGGCCGACTCCAGCATAAGAACTCCCAAGATGGCTACAGCTAAGAGGCGAACTCACATGGTGGTCACTGCCAAACTGTCAGTGATGGCTTCCTGTTCCGAGTCTGCTCCTGTCATGGTTCCTGTTTTGGTTCCTGTACCTGAAATGCCATCACCTGAGCCACGAGAATGGCCACCACCACCTGAGTTACCTGAACTGCTACCACCATCAGAGCTATTACTGCCAGAGCTGCCACCACCACCTCCAGAGCTGCCAGATCCTCCGCCCCTACCGCCAGTGCTACCAAAGCCGCTGCCATCAGAGCTGCCACCACCAGAGCACTATGCCTCAATGCTGACTTTTTTCTTGCATTTTTCACATTAATTTACTTTTTTACATTTATTGTCCACTTGCAGATGCCAATTTATAAGCAGTGCTGTGTAAATTTACTGTAAAAAGTAATATATTGTTATTTTAACTCACTTTAAAATAGTAACAAAATGTTTTAAATAGTTACTTTTTAAGTAACAAAGTAATGTGAAAGTATGTGTAATGCTTTTGTTGCAGTTTCTGTTTAGGTTAAAATAGGCTTAAGATAGTAATACATTACTTTTTTTTTCCACTTCACATTGTTTATAAACTACCCTGCAATTCCTTTTTTTGGCTAAATATTATATCTTGCAATCTATAACTTACTAAACAAAACTAAACAAAATCAAAACTTCCTTTTTTTTATCCCATGGTGGTAATGACCTTCCACAAATAACCAATAAAAATTTAATCTCATTGATTAATTTAGATAATCAGACAAAAAATAATCCAAATGTGAGCATCACTGTTTAGATTGTTGCTCTCCTGAACTGATAAGCACATACGCACAGGCACCCAAGCATGTGCTGCGTTTGCTTTCAAACACTCAGCCCATTCCAGCTTGATTCCTTCAGCCTAATTGAACAGCACAACAGCATGGAGGAAGTTTAATGAACAATGAAATCAGGTCGTCACAATACAGCCATGATATAGAGGAGGCCTTTTTATCCTGAATGCTTATATTATCCATACTGATTGATAAATTAGTCTTAGGATGGCAGCGATAGTGAAATACAGCAAGCCGCAGCTTCAGATAGATGGGCATCTTTCCTCTGCAGGTAGATGAATGCCAGTGGAGAGGTGAAAGGATTGTTGACTGCATAAGTGAGCGCTCTGGCATGAAGTCAAAGGCGCCTGTGGTTTAGCAGGCCTGCTGCCAGCCTGGCAAATGAATGCCTTATTCCCTTGCATGCATTGAATTCAAATCCATTTGAGCCTCGCATATACCCCGAAACAGAGTCCAGACCCTTCTTTCAGAGTGCGTCCTGTCTTCTGGAGGCCTCTAATGCTCCATTGTGCAGAGAATAATGCTGGCGACTGCTGACCAGACAGACGGAGTGATTCCAGAAAATGCTATCACAACCTGATAAGCTATTCAGCTAAGAGTAGCCAGTCGTCAAATCATTCCCCAGGGGCGTCAGTGGACACAAAAGTGACAATGCAGAGAATGGAGACTCACAATCAGGGAGATGATTAAAAAAAAAGAAAGAAAGGCTTTTCATCTGGCTGTGAATATAAATGAGTAAGACAAGTACATCTGATATTAGGGGTAAAAAGTTAGAAAAAGGGTCATTTTCTTGGCTCAATTTATGATTTTTGTTTTGTTTGTGTCAAAAATTAAGTAGAAATAGTAATACTGTAATATATTATTTCAAATAAAAATAACAAATTTCTATCTGAATTCATGTTTAAAATGTTACTTACACCAAACTTTAGTGTAACATGATCTTTCAGAAATCATTCTAACATGTTCAATTATATATATATATATATATATATATATATATATATATATATATATATATATATATATATATATATATATATATATATATATATATACACACACACACACACACACACACAAACTCACTGGCCACTTTATTAGGTACACCTTACTAATACCGGGTTGGACCCCCTTTTGATTACAGAACTGTCTTTATCCTTCGTGGTATATATTCAACAAGGTACTGGAAATGTTCCTCATAGATTTTGGTGTTTATTGACATGATAGCATCACAGAATTGCTGCAGATTTGTCAGCTACACATCCATGATGCGAATTTCCTGTTCCACCACATCCCAAAGGTGCTCTATTGGATTGAGATTGTGGAGGCCATTTGAGTACAGTGAACTCATTGTCATGTTCAAGAAACCAGTCTGAGATGATTCGCACTTTATGACATGGCGCGTTATTCTTCTGGAAGAAGCCATTAGAAGATGGGTACACTGTGGTCATAAAGGAATGGACACTCAGCAACAATACTCAGGTAGGCTGTGGCGTTGACACAATGCTCTCAATTGGTACTAATGGACCCAAGGTGTGCCAAGAAAATATTGCCCCCACACCATTACACCACCAGCCTGAACCATTGATACAATGCAGGATGGATCCATGCTTTCATGTTGTTGACACCAAATTCTGACCCTACCATCCGAATGTCAGGACAGGTGTACCGAATAAAGTGACCGGTGAGTGTATTTACAGTTGAAGTCAGAAGTATTAGCCCCCCTTTGATTTTTTTTTTTCTTTTTTAAATATCTCCCAAATGATTCAAGGCATTCAAGGCAATTTTATTTATATAGCACATTTCATACACAGTGGGAATTCAAAGTGCTTTACATAAACAGGAATAAAAAGACAAGTATAAGAAAAAATAAAAACAAATAATAAAAAACAGATAAAAACAGATAAAAATATGTTAAAACAGGTTGTAAAAGAATGAAAGAGAAGAAAAAACATAATAGTGCGATTTGTCGGACGTAGCACAGTGCTCATTCAGTAAAGGCACAGCAAAACAGATGTGTTTTCAGTCTGGATTTGAATGTGCCTAATGTTGGAGCACATCTGATCATTTCTGGGAGTTGATTCCAGCAGCGAGGGGCGTAGTAGCTGAAAGCCGATTCACCCTGCTTTGACTGAACTTTTGGAATTTCTAGTTTATACAGTATGATCCTAGAGATCTGAGTCTTCTTCTAGGTTTGTATTCAGTTAGCATATCTGTAATGTATTGAGGTCCTAGGCCATTTAGTGATTTATAGACAAGTAGTAATACTTTAAAATCTATTCTGAATGTAACTGGGAGCCAGTGTAGAGACCTGAGGACAGGTGTGATGTGCTCAGATTTCCTGGTTCTGGTCAGAATCCTGGCCGCAGCGTTCTGGATGAGCTGCAACTGTCTGACTGTCTTTTTGGGAAGGCCCGTGAGGAGGCCGTTACAGTAATCCACCCTGCTGCTGATAAAAGCATGAACAAGTTTCTCTAAGTCTTCACTGGAAACAAAGCATCTAATTCTTGCAATGTTTTTGAGATGATAGTATGCTGATTTACTAACTGCTTTGACATGACTATTGAAACTCAGATCTGACTCCAGAGTCACACCAAGATTCTTGACCTTATTTTTTGTTGTTTGACCTTTAGAGCCAAGGTACGCATTCACCTTGAGAACCTCATCTCTGTTCCCTAATGCAATGACTTCAGTTTTCTCTTTGTTTAACTGAAGAAAGTTTTGGCACATCCAACTGTTCATTTCATCAATGCATTGGCAGAGGGTGTCAATAGGGCTGTAGTCACTAGGCAATAAGGCTAAGTAGATCTGAGTGTCATCAGCATAGCTGTGGTAGGAGATTTGGTTCTTTCACATTATTTGGCTCAGAGGGATCATATAGAGGTTGAACAGGAGAGGTGCCAGAATCGAGCCTTGTGGGACTCCACATGTCATGGGTGTCCACCTTGACCTATGGTCACCTATACAGACATAGTAACCTCTCCCTTCAAGATAAGATCTGAACCATTTGAGGACCATCCCAGACAGCCCAACCCAATTTTCCAGCCTATCCAGAAGTATGCTGTGATCGACAGTGTCAAATGCAGCACTGAGATCGAGCAATACCAGCACTGTTAGTTTACCTGAATCTGTATTTAGGCGGATATCGTTGATTATGTTTTTCTAAATGATGTTTAACAGAGCAAGGAATTTTTCACAGTATGTCTGTTAATATTTTTTTTTTCTGGAGAAAGTCTTATTTGTTTTATTTTGGCTAGAATAAAAGCAGTTTTGAATTTTTTAAAATCCATTTTAGGGACAAAATTATTAGCCCCTTAAGGCTATTTTGTTTTTCGATGGTCTACAGAACAAACCATCATTATACAATAACTTGCCTAATTACCTTAACCTGCCTAGTTAACCTAATTAACCTAGTTAAGTCTTTAAATGTCACTTTAAGCTGTATAGAAGTGTCTTGAAAAAATATCTAGTAAAATATAGTTTACTGTCATCATGACAAAGATAAAATAAATAGTTATTAATAGTTATTAGAAATGAATTACTAAAACTTTTATGTTTAGAAATGTGTTGAAAAGATCTACTCTCCGTTAAACAGAAATTGGGGGAAAAAATAAACAGGGGTGCTAATAATTTAGAGGGGCTAATAATTATGTCTTCAACTGTATATGTATATACATAATTATTAGCCAGTTTCTTAACACTGATGATAAAAGCAAATGTCTTTTGCTCAGTGAATCATCATATTTCTGAATGAATATGTGACACTGAAGACACTTGTCATGACTATACATTACATTTAAAATATATAAAATGGCAAATTAAAAAAAAAACAACAACTTGATTTTAAGTTACATAAAAGACACAAATAACTCCAAACTTACATCCAGCAGTCTATCTTTGTACTCAAATTCTCATAGATATAAAGGGAAGCCGGAAATTTCTTATTTCTTTCTTTAGCTGATGGACGAGGAACAAGCTGGCAGGATTGACCCAAACCCAGCGCACAGGCACTTAGCCAATTTTAATTATGCATGCCATGCGTCCGCTGTCCAAATAACCCTGTATGCTTGTTCCTTGTAAGTGTATCAATCTGAGGCAAACACTATTTACAGCAGTGGAGTAGTGCGCGGCCCTTAGGGACGACTCCCCGGATTGGGGAGAGGATGGATAGAGTAACCAGAGAAAGTACAGACGTCAGGCATCGCACTCTGCGTCAAATAAGAGCCCTCTATTCAGGAGTCTGTGGAGAAAACAGACATGTCACTGCTGCCAGAGAAGATGTAACTCTTTTGTAAAGCTTTTAGAGTAGGTGGTGTGTTTATCCCAGCAGTCAGGGCCACAGCGTCCACTGCGGGGTCACAGTGCGTATTGCTTGAGTCTGTATATCTGTTTTCAAGACAGTGTGCGTGTGTATACGAGAAGACAATACTGTGGTTAGTCTGCATCAGAGCCGGTTTTGGAGCTTTTTGAATGCAGTGCTGCATGACTCAACTAGATGCCTGTAAAGTTGCTTGGCCTTCTGGATGGGATTGCTGGTAAACTTAAAATCACAGGATGTTTTCTGTTTATAAAAGTGCCTCTCACTGGAACGGTGGTGGTAGGATGATGAATTTATTCCTTTGAGGTTTCTGAAATACATAAAAGTATGAAGTTAGAAATTGAACTGTTAGCACCGTCATTGGAGAATTCTTAACCATTGTTGTGAGGCAAGAAAAAAGTATATCATTCATGATAACACCTTAAAATAAGACTATAATAATGTGTTAGGTATTATGAACAAGCAATGAATAAAGATATTATATTCAGCACTTCACATCCAAAACAAAAAAAGTCACACACTCTTAACTGATTGATTGTTATTATCTTTAATTATGATATGCATTCGCCACTGCATTGTTTAAACAAGGTTTTGCAATGTCACAATATTTATTCCTATCCAGATTCATTTGTTTGTTTTCTTTTCGGCTTATTCCCTTATTAATCAGGGGTTGCCACAGCCAAATGAACCACCAACTTATCCAGCAAATGTTATACACAGCGGATGCCCTTCCAGCCGCAACTCAACACAGAGAAACACCCATACACTCTTACATTTAAACACACTCATACACTACGGCCAATTTAGCTTATTCAAGTCACCTGCACCCCATGTTTTTGGATTGTGGGGGAAACCGGAGCACCCGAAGGAAACCCAGGGAGAACATGCAAACTCCACACAGAAATGCCAAATGACCCAGCCGGGGCTTGAACCAGCGACCTTTTTGCTGTAAGCTGATCATGCTACCCACTGCGTCACCGTGTTGCCCCCCCTATCCAGATTAGCTTTTTTTTTTGGCCAGTGTCTTGTATTGATGATGGGAGAATCGGACCACTGTGCACAATCTTATCCAGCATATGCCAAGGATTCTTAATAGAGTTAAGGTCTGAAGGTTGTGGTGGCCAATCCATTTGTAAAAATGATGTCTCATGCACCCTGAACTATTCCTTCACAATGTGATCTTGATAAATCATGGTATTGCTATCTTTAAATGTGCTCTGTGCTGTCAAGGAAGAACAAAAAAAAATCAATTGATGGAATAACTTGGTCATTCAATATGTTCAGGTTGTCAGCTGACCTCATTCTTTTGGGCACATAAGGTTGTTGAACCTAAACCTGAGCAACTACAGCATTCCCAGATTACAATAGTTTTCCCCCGCTGGCTTGTATAGTTGGCTCTAGGCATCATGGATGTGTCACTGATGCTGGGGTAAATTTGGACTCATCAGACCTTCTTCCATTTCTCCAGTGTCCAATCTTTATACAGCTGTTTAGTCCCAATCCTTTGAGTTCCATTTAGATTGTGTGTGTGTGTGGAAATGCTCTTACATTCACTATTAAACATAGCTGTGAGTTCTACTGTTGTTTTTTATGATTTGATTTCAGACATTTAAGTGACTGACAATCTCAATAATTTAAAGAGCTCAAATTTTGGCCTTTTCACAAGATTTAAGATAAGTCCTTTGTGTCTCCAGAATGTGTCTGTAGGCAAGCACTGTTGCCAACTATTTTCAATGAAAAGGCACTAAGCTCTGCCCGAAAAGCCGCTAAAAGTCGCTAGATTACGTCATACATCAATTTCCATATTACTGACATCATCACGTTCTACCGTTTCTGTTTAACAGCCTATGGTTAATAAAGGGATATTTATATTTGCACTACGCTTTATGTAAGCATGTCAATTTAACTAAATGTATTGCTGTTTGAATACAATATATCACAATAGATGTGTAGTGAATTTGCAGTAATCTCTCAAACGTAATAAACTCAGACAAGTTCCCAAACTGTCACTAAAATATCTGTGATTGTGAACAAGAAAAGAATAAACGTGCAAATAAAACTTAAAATAAAGGAGAAACTGATCGGTTTGACTGTACAAAGGAAATACCTTCACACTGCCGGTGCTAAATAATTTGCGGTTGGTATGCAGAGGAGTGATCTGCTCTCAGGCTGCAGGTGGGAAAGACTGCTGTACGAGGACTGACTGGGCCGCCTGTCAGTGCTCTGAGGTGGGGGAGGGGCCGACGGCATCACCCGCAGCTCATTGAGAAGAGTAAGGATGGTACAGTATGGACAAATGACAGTCTATAAAAGTTTCCAGTAACATACAAAAAAGTCGCTAGATTTGTTGCTAGTCGCTTTTTTGAAAATTTGTCGCTAGGGGGGTCTAAAAAGTCGCTAAATATAGCAACAAAGTCGCTAAAATGGCAACACTGTAGGCAAGGCAAGGTGCTTTACATGAACAGGAATAAAAGAAACAAGTATAAGAAAATAAGAAAACAAAGAATAAAATTATTAAAAACACATAAAAACTGATTAAAATGTATTAAAACAGGTTATAAAAGATTCAATGACCTAAACCAACATCCCATAGGGGCAATGGATGAAGTACACTATGAGGTTAAAATACCCATCAGATTATTTATTATACGCAGTTGAAAATGGCATTTTTGGGGGTCAGTAAAATTTGTAGCTGATTTGCGGATGTTCCTTTAAATGAGAATTAGCTGGTTCTCCCCAATCACTCTTCAGACCTTTAGCTTCAGAGAAGGATAACCAGAAGAGCTGAGAGCCTGTTACAAATGCTACAGTAAGACTGAATCAGGAAGTTTCCCAATGGTTATTTGATGTAGTAGTTGTTAAGTTTATTCATCCTTCCTAGCTGCAATGATAAATGAGCCATACACAAATGCTGTTTCTGCATTCGCAATGCACGCACACACATGAGTATGTTTAACACGATGTGCTGTTGTTGCACATCTATTCGCAGCAAATGTGCCAGATATAACTTATAACTAAGTTACTTTACAAATAAAACTGATTTAACATCAGCAAACTGGGACTTCTGTTGTGTGATTGAAGCATCCTTGTTTATAGTTGTGTACTCTACTGTATATAGCTGCTTTGATTACAGCGTTTAGAAATTACCATACCTGTCAACACTGGGATGTAAAAATAAGGGATACTATTTAAAAAAAAAAAAATGTTCATCTGGAGCTGTTTCACTGTAAATAAACTGAAATGATCAGAAATACATTTTTATTATTATTTACAAAGGATATAATAATTAGTGTACATTAGAAAAAGTTGCAAATAAATTAGCAAACAGTTCAGCTCATTAAAACTATTAGCTATTATAAAGAAATAGAATCAAGTTATCAAATCTCATCTTTTCTTCACTGTATAATTTAAACATTCTGATTAAAGAGCAGCGAATGAATCTCTCATTTAGATTGTTTTTGGTTTGATTACATTAAATAACAGAGCTGTCACTTTAAAATTGCATATATCTATATTGAAAGCATTTGATTGTTTTCCTAACTGTTTATGCTCATTTAAGACAAAATTTGTTGTGTTTAAAAGAAAACCCAACAAGATCGACATGTCTAGATGTTGTTGTTATTATTATTATTCATTCATTCATTCATTCATTCATTTATTTTCTTTTCGGCTTAGTCCCTTTATTAATCTGGGGTCGCCATAGCGGAATGAACCACTATTACTATTATCATTATGATGATGATGTGTATATGTCTGTTCAAACACGCACCCAAAACCCAGTGTTCACTTGAGCTCAGCATCAAATTCCGTACGTACAGAATCCGCTTGGGAAACAGCGTCTATTGTCACTATAGAGAGCATCAGCTGACAGTCATGCATCTTTATATGAACTGACTGTTTTGAGGATTGCATAGGGGCAATGGCGCCTGTAATGAAAAGGAAATGAATCGCGCCATTTTTATGTTTTATTTCAAAGTGTTTCCATCAGGTTTCCATGCCTAAGTAAAATGAAACCACAGAACTGGTTCACATTTAAGAGCAAGGGCGGCCCCTGGTGGTTCGGCGGTATGGGTTGCATATAGGGAGGATCAGCTCTTCTCGGAAAGATAAAAAAATACGGGAGAAATACGGGAAAATACCTTTACGGGATGACAGCGGGATAGAACTGTAAAATACGGAAGAATCCCGGGAAAAACGGGAGGGTTGACAGGTATGGAAATTACATAGCTCAAAAAATATAGTTCATAATGCTATAAAAATGCAAAGTATACCTCTTACTGCTTCCTGAAGTGCAGATGGATCACAGAGACTTGTTACAAACATTGTAGTCCCAGTTTCTTTGCAAATCCTGTCTTGTGTACATGCTTATATGTAGTAATAATGAAACGTTGTAATACACGCCTGTCAATCAGTATTGGTTGACGGGGGAAACTGCACTGCTACGTCATGGTGTGGTAAGTCTCAAATTGCTGGAAAATGTCACAAATATAAAAAGAAGAGACTTGTTGAGTGTCTATCACTCAAATATGAACATGGACACATTATACCTGCACACATTTCTGTCCAAACAGCTTCCAAAAGTTGATTTGGCATGATTGGTGCCCTTTAAGATTTCTTTCAACCACATTTCCTCCACAAAGCTGATGATTCCCCACTATCCTTTCAGTTTTTAATAAATGCTCCTTTTAGAAATGAAAGGGCAATGGATGAAGTTGTGTGAGACCCAAGATCCATTTTAAAACTTTCCTTCTGTACAAGAGAAAATATTTCAAAGACCTTTAGAACTGGGTGGGATTTTGCCAAGTAGGATGTGATCCTGAATTAACATCAATGTTGATAGAAACTAGATGATCATCAGCAGGATGATTACCAAAGATGCCAGAAAATGCAAGAAGAACTTGAATATGGCCTGGATTGACTACAAAAAGGCATTTGATAGCGTCACTTACTCATGGACCCTGAGAGCCCCGAGGAGCTATTGAGCGAGTCAAACCATCAATCAGTTTGCTGAAGCGTTGTCAATAAAGCAATGGAAGACAGAGATGCACCTCTTCCACCAGAATGGCAGAATCAGGATGGAATCAATTGACATCAAGCGAGGAATCTTCCAAGGTGACTCACCGTCTCCCTGATTGGTAAAACATGGATGACTTTAAAGTTAGGCCAATATCAAGAAAAGCAATGGTGGTTGAAGGCTTAATGCACTAGAGTCTGTGCCATCATCAGCAATAACAAATACATTGAGCAAAGTAATGAAAAAATATGTTGAAGACAGCAAAAAAAACAAGTCCTCTCTGATGAAGACAGCAAATGAGATTCACAAACACTATCGCCTTCCCAGGCATGAGGATCACCCAGAGAGCATTAAAATCATGGGTGGGAAGCCAAGTGGGAATTCTCTGCATGAAGGTCGAACACTGAAAGAGAATATCAAATGAGTTTGGATCAATTCTGTGAAGAAGAAAGCTCTACACAGCAAGTTCCTCAAATATTGCAATGAGTCATATGTAGACATGAAAACCAGACAAGGTTGGTTTCAAAATTTAGTTCTGAAAGATAGATGGAGAGCCTGGTTACTGCTGCCCAATTTCAACCACTTACTGCAACAACTGGTAGCACTAATGCAAGATCCCCATCCAGCAGGTTGACAGCAGATGTAGAATGTGTGGAGGGTTTGAGTAAATGTCTGGCTGCTCAACAATTTCTCCTACAGATAAGGAGTGACATAACAAGTTTTCCAATTAAATCAACTGGACAATTTGCAAGGAACTTAGTGTTGAAGTGTCCGACAAGTGATATGAGAATGTTCCACAACCAACACTGAACATCGATGACTGTACCATCATGTGGGTCAAGGATGTCCAGGATATCACTGTCCAAAACAAAAAGGACAAGATGTGGTTGCTTGATGTTGCAATCCCGGTGGACTCCAATGCAGTGGAAAAGGAAAATGACAAGCTAACCAACTACAAGATCCTGGGAATCAACATCAGTAGATCCTGGAATGCAAAATCATAGAAGCTCTGGGATGCACGAAAAAAGGTTTCCATTGATATCTGGAGCAGATCCCAGGGAAGTCAAGTGTCTTTGAAGTGCTGAAGATTGTGTTTTGTGGTACCGCAGACATACTACACAAAGTACTCTGTTCGAGAGGAACCCCCAAAGACTGGTTGAGTCCTGAATTATGACAGAGAGGTTTTTAAGGAAAACAAACAAACAAACAAACAAACAAAAACAATAATAAAACATTCAATATTTATGGTGTTTAAATCTTTATATTGTATACATTCATTCATTCATTCATTCATTTTCTTGTCGGCTTTGTCCCTTGCGGGGTCGCCACAGCGGAATGAACCGCCAACTTATCCAGCACGATTTTACGCAGCGGATGCCCTTCCAGCCGCAACCCATCTCTGGGAACTATTGTATACATTATTATTATTATTCATTCATTTTCTTTTCGGCTTAGTATCTTTATTAATCAGGAGTCACCACAGCGGAATGAACCGCCAAATTATCAAGCATATATTTTACGCAGTGGACGCCCTTCCAGCCGCAACCCAACACTGGGAAACACCCATACATTCTTGCATGTGTTTGGACTGTGGGGGAAACCGGAGCACCTGGAGGAAACCCACGTGAACATGGGGAGAACATGCAAACTCCACACAGAAATGCCAACTGACCAAGCCAGGGCTCGAACCAGCAACCTTCTTGCTTTTAGGCGATCGTGTTACGAACTGCGCCACTGTGACGCCCATTATTATTTTATCTATTATTATTATTATTATTATTATTATTATGTTTTGCAGTGTGAATATGACACAATTAATTGTTTTCACTTAAAATGACATTTGATGTGATGTGATGATGTGCTATTTATTTGTCACATATACTTCCATGTATTCATATACACTGACATATAGTGAAATTGGACCCCCCCGACCATACACAAACATTTCAGGGGAAGACAAGTCAACGGGAGGTATTATTTAGAAAAAGGAAGTAAGATACATAAGGAAAGATAGGCAAAAAAACTCCCTCTCACCCTGCTCTAAAATTAGGGCAGAGTGAGATCAAGGATAAAAACAAGGCCTGGCAGTCAAGCACATAAACACATAGACAAGACAAAACATCGCAACAGGGAATGGGAACAGGTGATGTGGATATACAGTAGTCCGGCAAGGGTGGGCAGCCATCCGACCTGCAGCTGAAAAGCGCTTGTCACAGACCCGCCAACCCCCTCCAGTGGGTGAAAGCATACGAAGGCGCGGGATAGCATACGAAGGCGTGGGAATAACAGTGAAACTAATTATGTCATCTTCAAATCGTATCTCTTATACAGTCAGTTTACAATAAATAAATGCAAGAGCTTGCCACAGCATGCAGCTTTAATACAATTGCTCATACTTAGGACTAGGGACTCATTACATTTACATTACGTTTACATTTAGTCATTTAGCAGATGCTTTTATCCAAAGCGACTTACAAATGAGGACTATCACAAGCAATTTATCATACAAGAGCCAGGAACTCTTGTAGGCCCACATAGCCAAGTGCAGTGCAGGAGTGAAAGAGCAGAAAAGGGAAACATATAGCAAATACAAAGCCTTTTATTTTTTTATTTATAAAAGTGTGCATAATTGCAAATGTGGCTAAAGTGAAGTGCTTGCAGAAGAGATATTATTTCTCAAAGGTTTAATGCAAGACATATATTTTTTTCCCTAATTTCTGTTTAACGGGAAGATTGTTTTTTTTCCAACACATTTCTAAACATAATAGATTTAATAACTGATTTCTAATAGTTCATTCATTTTATCTTTGCCATGATGACAGTACATAATATTTACTAGATATTTTTCAAGATTGTAGTGTTCAGCTTATGTGCAATTTAAAGGCTTAACTAGGTTAATTAGGCAAGCTAGGGTAATTAGGCAAATCATTATATAATGATGGCTTGTTCTGTAGACATTTGAAAAAATACATTGCTTAAGTGGGCTAATAACTTTGACCTTAAAATGTTTTTTTTTTTATTAAAACTGCTTTTATTTGAGCTGACATAAAACAAATAAGACTTTCACCAGAAAAAAAAAAAATTATAGGAAATACTGTGACAAATGTCTTGCTCTGTTAAACATCATCTGGCAAATATTTGAAAAAGAAAAAAAAGCCACAGGATTTATACATCATCTGAAAGCTGAATAAATAAATTTTCCATTGATTTCTGATTTTGTTAGCATAAGACAGTAGATAAAACCATTTCAAAATCTGAGGTTTTAAAAATACAAATACAAAGATATAAACAAATAAAAAATATAAATACATTAAAAATTACAGAAATAAGAAATATAAATACCAAGAAAATCACCTTTAACCCTTAGATGTACAAGCTATAAAAACCCTTCTAATGCACAACATGGGTCTGAAATGACCCATATTCATTTCCTATGTTATTTTCTTCTTTCCTGGGCATGTTTTGGGTTTATCTTTTAAAAGCAATGTATTTCAGCATTATATATTCATTCATCCATCAATTTAATTATCCATGAATATTCAAAATATATTTTTTCATTTACCACAAATTAATGATTTATTTTTTCTTAGGTTTTGTATTACAACATCAAGTTTACACACATGGGTCAAAATGACCCATCTGTAAAAACATGAAAAAACAATAAATAAATAAATAAAATAATTTAAAAAAATACAAAACTTGTTTTAGCAGTTATTTAGACAAACACATTAAAGATCTGGAATATGTTTATTTACCATTTTCCCACACATATCAATCACTGATAAATGATAACAAGCTGAAATTATTATCATGTATTGTTATCACTGTAGTGCTACTGTAATGCATATGCCTAAATAAAAGAACAAAACACTGACAAAATTAAATTACACAGGAACAGTGCCATCTCATATTGCCATCTCAGAGTTAGATTCCTCAACTACACGTTTATGCTTGTACACAGGCCTCTTGCACATAGATCACCAGCTATTGACTTTTCTGCCTTTGGCAGCTGGGCAGATCTTGCACCTTTTCCTCTTTGATTGTTCTGCCTGATGTCCTCTTGTGGCAGGGTGGTGGCTGTATTTTGTTTTATTTCACATCTTTCCATTGCCTCTGTAATATGGTTTTGAAGATGGGGTGTGTCCTCCAAGTGCCTCTTCATGTAGCAAGATCTTTGACTAGCTCTTTTATGAATTGCCGTCGTGTATTGGTCACACCACCTATGTAATTAGGGTGTTGTGCAAAGTTGGTGTAGGCATTTAGGGTGGTGACATCCAGCATATTGTACCATAGCACCATGTGCCTTGTGGCTTCTTGCTCTACCCTGAATAGGGTGATGCTCGCTCCCGTAATACCCCTTGTTAGTTGTAGTCTAGAGATCATCAGCATCAGATATTTCAGACTCTGAATCAGGACTAAGAATTCCCTAATCTGCCTCATCCTGCAGCACCTCTACAGGCATTTCAGTTGTAAATATAGAATGACTCTATCTATCTATCTATCTATCTATCTATCTATCTATCTATCTATCTATCTATCTATCTATCTATCTATCTATCTATCTATCTATCTATCTATCTATCTATCTATCTATCTATCTATCTATCTATCTATCTATCTATCTATCTATCTATCTATCTATCTATCTATCTATCTATCTATATCTATCTATCTATCACAAAATATATCTTTCTATCTATAAAATAAGTATATACATAAAACCATTTTTTATACTTACAAGCATCAGATAGAAGAAATCAGCCATGTTGAGTTATGAAACTTGCCAGGTGAACAGTATTTAGCAGTAAATGTGTTCCTTTTTGCAACAATTCTGAAACAGCAAAGGTTCCTATATGGGTAATTTTTGAAACTTATTTTAAAATTAATGTAAAAAAGTATTTGTGTGAGTGTAAAACAAGATATTTTATGAAAACCTGTGATTGTAAACAACAAAATGCATTTAATTTAAAGATTCTGCAAAAAAAAAAAAAAAAAGCTGAGCTGTGATTGGTGTGCATTAAAGGGTAGTGACACAAAAATGATTTTTATTCAAAAAGTAAAAAACAATACAAGGCTTTGTGCTAATGAAAAACAAGTTTATCGAAGAATTCCTGAAATACTAAGTGATGAAGTTAAAATCTTGCAAAGATATAGAAAAAATAAACTTAGTCGGGTCACTTTAGACCAGGGATGGGCAAACTTGATCCTGGAGGGCCGGTGTCCCTGCAGACTTTTGCTCCAACACTAGTCAAACACACCTGAACACACTAATCAGTGTCTTCAAGATCACTAGAAAGCTGCAGGCAGGTGTGTTTGATAAGGGTTGGAGCAAAAGTCTGCAGGGACACCGGCCCTCCAGGATCAAATTTGCCCATCCCTGCTTTAGACCCATGTTGTGCATCAAAGGGTTAAAGTTGTGCTAATTAATTTCTTAGCTATGGAAATTACTAATCAAAACTCACTATATAACTATCCTGCCTCAGTTGATTGATTAATACTTGAAAACCTTTATTTTATATATTAACTTTTAATTTTTAACTAAACTTTTAAAAATTAATCTTTTATTTTATATAATAAATCGTCACCTTGGAATTATAAGGTTCTGTCTGCGTTCTGAATGTTTTTGAGATATTGAGCTTCAAAGTTTTTGCATTCCATAGCAAACAGTATGTGTGCAAAATTTGTTTTTTAAATAAAAAGCCTTAAAATGTAAACAACTTATAAAAAACATCCCATAATGTAAATAAGTTGTTCATTAATAAGAATATGTCAATAACTCAATTTTGACAAAGATGTCAGATAGAACCTTTTAATTCTAAGGTGACGAAATGTTTTCTAAAATGCTGTTTATATAAGCAGATTTGCATTTTCTTAAAAACCTATTGGATATATTTCTTGTGCAAAATTCTGAACATTTAACTAAATTGTTCTTATTACTTTTTTGACATGTCAAGGAGTCTCCTTTCCCCCATTATTTTGAAAATAACCAGAAAGTATATACATTTTCACTTTTATTAATAAACTGATATCTATTTAGAATATAATTGTATATTTTTAGTACTGGGTTGCACCTGGAAGGGCATCTGCGGTGTAAAACATATGCCAGAGTAGTTGGTGGTTCATTGCATTGTGGCAACCCCTGATAAACCAGGGACTAAGCCGAAATAAAATAAATGAATAAATGAATGAATGAATGAATGAATGAATAATTAATTATATAACCAATCAAATGAATGAACTTATGGATGAATATGAATGAGAGAAAACAACATATAAAATACTATAATTAAAATCTACAGATAAATTGTAAAACTGTTAAATTTTGATGCAATAAACTGATAACAGTTTATTTTAAATGTTTTCTTTCTATTAAACTGAAAATACTCTTTATGGAAAGCCCAAATTCCCAAAATCTACCGATTCACTTGGATAGAAAAACAGTAGTTTTGCCGGTAATGTCTAGATTCTAGACTTAAATGGATAGTTCACCCAAAAATGAAAATATACTTATTGTTTTCTCACCCTCAAGTGATTACAAACCTTTATGAGTTTCTTTCTTCTGTTGAACACAAAATAATATATTTCGAAGAAATCTGAATACCTATATCAACTGACATCCATAGTAGGAGAAACTAATGGAAATCAGTTGTTAGGTTTCCAAATTTCTGCAAAAAATCTTCTTTTGTGTTCAACAGTAGAAAGAAACTCAAAAATAGCTGGAAATAGTCAAGAGCAGTGTTGGGTAAGTTACTTATAAAGTAATCGATTACAACTTACTGATTACTACTGGAAAATTGTAATTTGATTACATTAATAATTACTTCATATAAAAGAGTAATCAGATTACTAATTACTTTACTGGCAAATTACTTTTAAAACATATTAAAATACAAAAACTGCAGCCCTTTCCGTAATTTAATATTCACTGAAACAATGTGTTTAAAACAATAGCTTGACAAATTCTAAAGATTTAAAAAGATAGTTTGTCCAAAACTTAAAATTCTTTCATCATTTATTTAATCTTCTCTTGTTCCAAACCTGGTTGTCTTTTTTTGTTGTTGTTGTTCTTCTTCTTTTCAAACTTGGATGCCTGTAACGATGGACATTCATAGTAGGGAAAAAAACACATGTCTGCGGTTGTGGAGACAAATGCTCAAATGTGGAATACGTGAAATCTGGAATATGTGAGCACGTCGTAAAGCAGCACGCCTCCTGAAGGAAATAACGAACTTGCACACTAACATACGGTATGTGACCAGCCCCATAAACAGCTACGCTTCTCTTCACATTTTCAGAATTTACCTTCACTCCCGATTCTGCACAAAACAATACAATTTAGCCTGTTTATGGTGAGTCGAGCTGCCGTGTTTTTGTGCGCCGGTGTCCGCCTTGGCGATTGTCGTAGAATGCTTTCTGTTCAAATGCTTGAACAAGTTGCTGGTTGAGTTAAAAAGCAGTAAAAAGTTCTTTAGAGAATGGACATAGACTGAATTTCACAGTAATATTTTTGTTTTACGCTCAATGAAATTAATGTCTGTATTTTCAGTTGAAGAAGCAACCGCTCTTGTCAGTAGCTATTTCAGCACTATTTCAGCTTGTGTTCTCCAGAAATTTAAAAGCAAATGCTTATTAACTGACCTTGGAGAAAAACGTGATTTAAAAAAATGCAAATATTGTTTTCTAAAATCTATATTTTTTATGTAAGTAAAGCAATTACACTGACTTTAGTAACTGTACACTGTAAAAAAAAACAAATCTGTTATTTGACGTTTTTTTTTCCCCGGCTGCTAGGGTGCCGGAAAAAAACATAAAATAATGGCGGTTAAATTACAGACATTTGGCATAAAATAAGACAGTAAATTACAGACATTTTCCGAAAATTTCAATTTAAGGAAATTTCTGTATAGTTAAAGATCTATTTTTATGGTAAATGTCTGTAATTTAAGGGCCGTTAATTACTTCTTTTTTTTACGGCACCCCAGCTGCTGTAACAAAAATATAAAATAACAATTTTTTTTACAGTGTAATCAGATTACACAAATGTAAAATGTACTGTAATTTGTTATATTACTGCATTCCCCAAAAATGTAGAATAGAGTAATAGTTACTGTGGAACGCCCAACTCTGATCAAGAGTGACATGACATTGTTTTTTATTCATTCATTCATTTTCTTTTCGGCTTGGTCCCTTTTTTAGTCTGGGGTTGCCACAGCGGAATGAACCGCCAACTTATCCAGCATATGTTTTACCCAGCGGATGCCCTTCCAGTAGCAACCCATCACTGAGAAACATCCATACACACTCATACACTACGGACAATTTAGCCTACCCAATTGACTCTATGCACGAACTCTGCTGACTTATTTCCGGTAGAATATACGCCAGTGTCTCGATTTCCGCATAGCGCGTTCTACAGTGAAATCTAATAGCGGCAAGACCTAAATGCATCGAAGCATGGCAAAAAAGGGAGATTTACACTTAAATTAATGAGAATCATGTACCAGTGGATGCCCAGCATCTGCAACATCATTATTGTTCAGTTCCACAACCAACTGCAGATGATTAATACACCAGATCAGGCTGACAGTCTCCGTGAAGAGGTGGAGTGACTGAAAGGAGACTGCTTCGATGCTGCTTTTGGTGATGTTATACGGCTCTAAAGGTACGATAAAAAAATGATGTACTAGAATTTAACCCAGATGAAAGAAGTAACAAGTTGTAATTGTATTTTATATAATATAATATTACGTTTTTAATCATACTATAGTAAATTGTATTATACTGCATATGTTGTAGCATTTAATAAGACTAAGCTGAAAAGTAAATGAATGAATATTGTAGTATTTACAACTTTCTGTTAATGAATGCAGCAACATACTGTAGAATTAACCATCATGAACTTCAATAAATTGCAGTATATATATATATATATATATATATATATATATATATATATATATATATATATATATATATATATACACATACATATATATATATACACACACACACACACACACACACACACACACACACACCCACACACACACACACACACGCACGCACACACACACTCTCTAAACATTCTAGTGTCATGTAATAGACAAAATGTGTTAAGCACAAGTATTTATATGCAAAATCTAATACATTTCTTTCTGATTCATACATCTACATGCATTACATCTGATTTAGGTTCACAACTTGCATCCTACAACATCAAGAGTAATGTGCCCAGAGTAAGAGCAAGTGTGAGGGAGACACCGTCCATCGCACGGCTGAGGGTCCACAGAGTGTCTCATCCGCAGCATGAAGCAACACAAGCTGGACGATCATCATCTCTTTCTATTACAGCGAGCATCAACCAGATTTATACAATGGCTTGCCTTCTGCCCATTAGTAAAAGCTTGAGCTAAAGATTAAAGAGCAGATGATGAACCTACATTTATTCATGTAAAAAATGATATAAACACACACTGTACATAGTTTATATGTTGTTGCCTGCACTGCAGGAAAATAAAGTTGTCAATATAATAAACATTCATTTCCAACATAATCATTTAAACATATATTACAGAACAATAAAATAACTTTAGATACTTGCACTGCATGTGTAAATAAGCAGGGGTTTTTGTGCATAGGGAATTATGCAGTGCGCACCTCCATCAAATGTACCACCTCTGTCTTTTGACAAAAAAATCAGGCAGGCAACTACTGTCAGACTCCAAGTGATGCTCAAGCACTGGTTGTATTTAATTACATTTAATGTTAGCCTTTTTTTTTTTTTTTAAATATAATGTTTTTAATATAAGATTACAAGAATAATGCAAATTACATTTATTTCAAGTCACAAAAATGTAATGAATGGGATACCACCTCCAACTTATTTTGAAAAAGGAAGAACCCTAAAATATGTAAATATAAGTAACTAGACATTTGCACAGCAGTAATGTAAAAACATAACTTTAGACATTTTCACCGCAGTATAAATAATTTGACAAAATGTTAAACATTTCCCTTACAGCGATGTGTAAAAATACAACATTAAACAATTGTTAAATATGAAGTTGTGTGAGTGTGTTTGTTCAGATCTGTAGTCACTTTGACAGGTAAAATTAAAAGAGAAAGATGAAAAGAAAGAAATGGTCAGCTTCTTCTGAAACATTTTGATGTCTTTGTAGGTAAGCTGGATCATCATGTCATCCTGAGAATAAATAACCTCCCTTTTAAACTATGCAGCTTCTCTGACTTCATCATCAACCTGAAACACGTCATGCTGATCTCTCCTGTCACTCCATCCTTACAGGAAACCTGGAAACTATAACCTATAGTTATTAACTCCTACTAGTTCATACTTATGGATATTAAGGACGGATGGATGGATAGACATGATGCAGGTAATTAAAATATAACATAAAAATCGATATGAACTGTGAGAAACGGACACGGCTAGTGTTCAATTGCTATTCGTATATATAGCATGATACTCACCCTCAAAATGATGAATGTAACTCGAAATGTAGAATTTGAACCTCTTCTCTTCTTTGCTGCTTGGTGTGACAGCTCTCTGTCTCGTGATTAATTTAATGTCATTAAAGATAATCCGAGCAAACTCCTAGAAACAGCGAGCGTAATCTATGATTCTCACCTGCGCCATCCGCTTAAAGCGATCGCCGTGCTGCACCGGAAGTTGTCATGCGGGCTAACCGCAAACGCGGAAGAAGTCGTGCATAGAGTCAATTCACCTGTACCACATGTCTTTGCACTGTGGGGAAAACCGGAGCACACGGAGGAAACCCACGCGAACGCTGGGAGAACATGCAAACTCCACAAAAAAACGCCAACTGACCCAGCCGAGGCTCGAACCAGTGACCTTCTTGCTGTGATGCGACAGCACTACCACCCATTGTCGTTTACTATCCCTTTAAATGATCAACCAACTCTCATTTCCAGTAACCAGCTTCTAGAAACTGCCTTTCAAGAGTTCACACTTAGCTCATGATTCATCACATAGCTTGTTTGGCGTGCTGTTCCAGGAGAAAGCCCTGAGCTCAAGGGATCCTCGGGCCCAGGGCTGCCCCTTTCACATGGCAAGGGGAAATTGAGCTCAGGTCGATCTCAAACTCCCCCGCTGCTGAGGCCAAGGTGAACTTCCTGAGAGTAAAACATTAGAAAAAAGATTTAGGCTTATTTTATCTATACTATAGAGCAAATTTGGACGGTGGGAGGAAACCAGGGAACCCGGGGGAAACCCACACGTACACGGGGAGAACATACAAACTCCGCACAAAAATACCAGATGGCCGAGCAAGGACCTGACGCCATTGGTATTCTTGCTGTAAGGCAACATTGCTAGTCACTGGGCCACCGTGCCGCCTATTCTGGATAAAGGTGGAAGAAGGGGAGGAGGGGGGTTTCTTCCAGACGAAGATAGTTGTAGAAAGGAAATGAGGATATAAATAGTGACTTGCGATGCTTTGATTGGAAGATCATGATAAGCTAATGTGGGCCAGCTGGGTCAATCATGAGCACGTGCTCCTCTCGAAATTAGTTTAAAATTAAACTTCACTTATTTCTACCACATTAAAAAAACAGACAAAAAAAGTTGCACTTCTGACTTATTGATTTTTATTAATGATAGAAATGAATCAGTTGCAAGCTGCAAAAATACACTTCACCAATTTAGCGAAAAGATGTGTATTTAACCATCTCAAAGGAAACACAGACTGTTCAGCCTCGTCCAATGTCACTGCATATTCACGTCTATGCAAATCTAACACCTACGTAATGAACTGCTGTTACCTCAGCCAGTGAATACAGCATGTTTATGTAAATGACGGCACATCGCACACCTCGAAAGGCTGCTAAGCTTTCTTTCCTTTTGTTAGATCAAAACGGAGTTCTCAAAGATCAAACTGTCACTTCAAGGTTTCGCAGTCATGATCACCCAGAGTTATTCTTTTCACTGGCTTGTGCTTGTACTTGTTGGTAAAAGCTGTGATATTTTAAAACATTTTTTTAAGGCTGTTACATCGTTCTTGCTGTGCTTTTACGATTCTGCTGATGTCGAGGAATGCTGGATGAGTGAAACGTTACATATTCACCAAGTTGCATTACTACTTAACATTTATGCAGACTGTCATGTTGTTGCATTATTCATGAGATATTTAAATCTGGAGGGAGGAGCAAGACAAAACACTTATCAAACTGTTCACCTTTCTTCACATGCATGGGCAAATTTAGATGGCGGAGGAAATGACACTGCTGCTGTGTTCTGTGGAAACTTGTTTTCTACATGGAATGTATGTTTGAATGAATGAATGAATGAATGAATGAATGAATGAATGAATGAATGAATGAATCAAAAAGCTGAGTATTTACTGTCACTTGAAATCTCTCAGATCTAACTTTTTCAAGTCTGAAAACATTCTGAATTGTAATGAACTCAGAATTACAAATTCAAACATTTATTTAGAAAGTTTTAGTCTGATTTATGTCATAACTAATGGTTACGATCTTAGAATTTATGCTATATCTCGTTATTTCTCTTTTGCTTGACTAAAAAAAAGTCTTCAAGGTCATAATTTGCAAGATGTACTTACTCTTAAACTTCAAAGAGTTTATGTCTTCAGTTGAAAAAATGTATGAGATAAGTTCCAAGTGATGGAAAACACAAAAAAATTAGATATAAAAGATAAAAAAAAATAAAAATAAAATAGAAAAAATGATGAGATATTAACTATATTATTGTGACAGTCGCCAGTAGGGATGTCACAATTCAACTGATTCAATATGATTCACGATACTTATCTCACGATTTAGTCACAATGTTTTAACAATTTCTTTTTATACATTTAAAATGAACAAGAGCCATTTCATTATTTTCTTAAATACTGTAAATTTTTGGCAAAATAATATATTTTCTGCTAACTAAATTGCTATTTTATAAACAAATAATAAAAAGGAAGACTCATTAATCTAAACAAACTAAAACTGTGACTGTGTTGGCAGTGTTGCCAACTTAGCGACTTTGTCGCTAGATTTAGCGACTTTTCAGACCCCCCTAGCGACAAATTTTCAAAAAAGCGACTAGCAACAAATCTAGCGACTTTATTGTGTTACTGGAGATTTTTATAGACTGTCGTTTGTCCATTACTGTACCGTCCCTACTCTTCTCAACGAACTGCGGGTGATGCCGGCGGCCCCTCCCCCGCCTCAGAGCACTGACAGGGGGCCCAGCCCAGTCCTCATACAGCAGTCTCTCCCACCTGCAGCCTGACAGCAGATCACCCCTCTGCGTACCGACGGCAAATGATTTAGCACCGGCAGTGTGAAGGTATTTCCTTTGTACAGTCAAACCGATCTGCTTCTCCTTTATTTTAACAATTTGATTTGACCGTTTATTCTTTTCTTGTTCACAATCAGAGATGTTTTAAGTGAGAGTTTCAGAACTTGTTTGAGTTTATTATGTCTGAGTGATTACTGCAAATTACTTATCTATAATGATATACTGTATTCAAACAGCAGTTAAATTTAGTTAAATTGACATGCTTGCATAAAGCGTAGTGCAAATATAAATACCCCATTTATTTACCATAGGTTGTTAAACGGAAATGGTAGAACGTGATGACGTCAGTAATATGCAAATTAGCGTATGACGTAATCTAGCGACTTTTAGCGACTTTTCGGGCAGAGCATAGCGCCTTTTCGTTGAAATTGTTGGCAACAGTGTGTGTTGGGATTTTACATTTTTAAAAAGAAATATCAGCATATCTATGTTTTTCTGGCTTAAGCTGAGGTCTTTGCACATTTACAATAAACACTGCTGATGAAAAAAAACTTTTTCACTGGAGACTGAGATGGCTGGTGTGGAGAGGAAAGCCTTTCCTAAACCAGAGTAGTGTGCACAGAGGTGGTCAACAGGCCCTCGGATCCAGGGGACTGGCAACTGACATAAAAAAAATAAATATAAAAAATAAATGATTACAAACTTACTAATTATGTAGCAGGATAGAGAGAGGAGTTGAACATGATTATGAAGGTGAATAATTATTATTACTTGTATAATTAATTAGTATAAGCAGTGTTGGGTAGTTAATAGCTTAACTACATTTCTCGGTAGCGTGGCGGTAGCGTCGCTACTTTATAAATCAAATTTATCAAATTTATCAAATCAAAAAGCTATTTTTTAGTCAAGTAGCGCAGTAGCATCCACACAAGCTACATTTACCGATCACAAATCAATAAGTGACATTCACGGAGCTGTGAGGCCAGTCTCTAGCCCATCTAGCCATTGAAAGTAAATCCATATGATGGTGAGAATGACGATTTCTTCTTCTTCCTGTTTCTCGGTGATCGACAACAAACATTTTTGGTGCATTACTCCCACTTCTCGCTCTGGCCGGAGATGTCGCCAGACAATCATTGGGCTGACAGGAGAAACTTGCTTGATGGAAAGATGACTGAGGGAGAGGAGTTATTCACATGGATAGTTTACTGTAGTAAAAGCTAAAGTATACAATGGTAATTACTATTAGTTCATGATAGTTACTAATGATACTACATTATGTAGTGTAATTCATTAATGAAGAGTTGTAAATATACATACAATATAATGCTTAGGGGAAACGCAGTGGCGCAGTAGGTAGTGCTGTCGCCTCACAGCAAGAAGGTCGCTGGTTCGAGCCTCAGCTGGGTCAGTTGGCGTTTCTGTGTGGAGTTTGCATGTTCTTCCTGCGTTCGTGTGGGTTTGCATATAAATATAAATATGTAATTTTTAAATTATTATTAAAAGTTAATTTTTTTTTTTTTTGCTAAATTTGTTGCAACTATAATTACTACAAATTACCAGTACTTTATGTTTTAAAAACAATATTACTTACTATAAATTACTATAGTATTTAATGTGGGAAATCATTAAAAAAGTTGTTAGAAAATTAAGCAAATAAATACTATTAAATCACTTGATTAAAATATAGTGTTCACATTTATTAAATGTAAACATTTTTTTATTACATATAAAGATGTATTATTGCCTATACAGTACATATTAACTTGCTATTATTTCCTTCATTATAAACTAATCTATTATATAAATTAAAACGGTCGGATTTAGATAGTTCAGCAAGGCCAGCAAACGAGTATCTGCTATATTGCCTCTGTCAGATAACAATGATCATCTATGATGACTGATAGAAAACTGTTCAGTCTATTACATTGAATAGTGATCGAAAACAACGCTCCCCATTCGCTCACCTCGATCGCAATATTTGTGCAAGTAAACACTATTGTTTATTGTGTACAATATTTATCAACAATATATAAAAATATATTGATGACGATGTCCAAGAAGACATTAATAACATTAACATCCGTCATAACCATATATGGTTTGCCTATCGTGTGTGCTGGATTGTGTGTGCCTGAAACATGTGTGGTTCTGCGGGCGGGGCGCGCCACTATTATGCCGCCCTCTATGGACGCGCCGGCCCTGCCAACACTGAGTATAAGTATCAGTGCGATACATTTAAGAAGATATAATCTTGAACATTTTTAGATATTCAGTAATTATAAGCAAATTATTAAAATATGCATGAACTATTTTTAAAAGGAAAGGGTAAAAATAATCTAATACTTGGCTTTGTAACAGAACAACTTTCTCTTTCATTCTGAAAAACATCTTCAAATCAGCTGCTCCGCGTGGTTTGGCTTATTAATATATATTTTTTGCTTATAGACGTCTGTGACAGTAGTTTTTACTGTGCTGACGGTTTATGTGCATCATATTCACTGTTCTGTTAGTGTAAGTAAATGTCTTTTTGCAGTATTTGCACACAGTTTGTGTTTTGTCTGGCACACTTCACCGATGTCATTTTTCTCTACCACCTCTTGCTCACTGCTTATGTGCAGGTAAAGCGAATTTGCACCAGTAAACACATTGCCCCCTCTGGTAAAGAAAATGTATTGCAATTCATTCAACATTTCTATCGGTTTGAATCATCACATATTTAAATCGATTTCAACCGACTAACGGTCAATCATTACGTCCCTAGTCACCAGCGATCTAGCTACTGCAGATCACTGGAGCACTTTCACTCAAACTACAATCCCATCACCATATGGACTATAAATCATGTCATGCACCTCACACACCTGTTCCGGTTTTACATTGATAACACACACAGCTGGAGGATCATGATTAACTGATTACATGGACTTTAAATGCAACACAGACGCACACATCAGTGCTGGGTCTTGTTTTACTGTATTGTGACATTACGAGGCATTTTCCCTTGCCTTATCTAGCCGTGTTTTTGACCCTTGGTTTGTTTCTTTGTCATGTAGTTTGCCACCTGTACCGACCACTCGCCTGTTTATTAACCTCGACTCTGGATTATATGCATGTACCAGTTTGCACCTGTTTTGACCGTTGCCTGCTTGATCCTCAACTTTGTCGTCCAGCATCCTCACATGACAATTATCAAATATTAATTTTTTTATTAAAAATTAATTACTTTCAAAAATTCTGAAAATAAGAAACAAACTTGCAACTGTGAGAAAAACAAACCAAACCAAAATTGTTAGATTTTGTTAGAATGTAATTGTAAGTTATATTTATATAACTATATTTATTTTGGCTAGAATAAAAGCAGTTTTACATTTTTGAAGAACCATTTTAAGGTCAAAATTATTAGCCCCTTTAAGCAAATTTTTTTTTCGATAGTCTACATAACAAACCATCATTATACAATAACTTGCTTAATTACCCTAACCTGCCTAGTTAACCTAATTAACCTAGTTAAGCCTTTAAATGTCACTTTAAGCTGTATAGAAGTGTCTTGAAAAATATCTAGTAAAATATTATTTACTGTCATCATGGCAAAGATAAAATAAATCAGTTATTAGAACTGAGTTATTAAAACTATTATGATTAGAAATGTGTTGAAAAAATCTTCTCTCCATTAAACAGAAATTGGAGAAAAAAAATAAACAGGGGACTAATAATTCTGACTTCAACTGTCCATATATTTTTTTATATAAATATTTATATAAAACTATTCTGACTTTCTTTTCACAGTTTTGGAAAATCAAGTTTTAAAATGACATCAAAATTATGAATTGTGCATGTTTATGTCTCAGAATTGAAAGTTTATTTTGGCTTAGTCCCTTATTTGTAAGTGGTCACCACAGCAGAATGAACCACCAACTATTCCGGCACATGTTTTTATGCAGCGGATGCCCTTCCAGCCACAACCCAGTGCTGGGAAACACCCGTACACACTCACATTCACACAAGCACTCATACACTATGGCCAATTTAGTTCAAGTTATGAACTTTGAAACGTTATACAGTATGTTTACATCTAAATTGTGAGATTTGTTTACTTACAAAGAAATTGTCCTCAAATTCATTAATTAATTAATTAATTAATTAATTCATTCATTCATTCATTCATTCATTCATTCATTCATTCATTCATTCATTCATTCATTCATTAATATATTTATCTGATATATTTTCTCATATTTTAAACACAGTAATCCTCTGCACATGCATTTGTATAATTCAAAATGTTGACAATAAAGCCACAGAATAATAAAAAAGGAATGTGATTGAATATTAATAACAATAATTTCCTATTAACATTCGAAGTAAATCTCCCATTTTTCAGTGCTGATGTATGGAAAGCAATTGCCCTACAAAAAAAAGAAGCATCACGGAGAGTCCATATGGCATGAAAATCTGTAATCAATGAGTACTTCACGCCCCTAACGGCAGTCATCCACATCTGCTGTGAAGGAAAAATGTCGAGCCACTTAAACAAATGCTACTACAGCACTTAAATCACGCATCTGAAAAAACCTGGACATAATAGTGTCTCATCTTCTTGACATTGCCCGTTCAAATGGAGGAGTGCTGCAGGCATCTGTCCCACCGTCCAGATGTTAAGATGGATCTGCCATGTTCAGGGGTGGCAGATGCTCCATTATATCGACTGCCACTAAACGTTTCCTCTTCAGAATTATAACTAGCCTCCTCTTTCTCCTCGCCATCTAATAGGCTTAGCAAATAAATGGAGGATTTGAATAAATCACAACCAATAACTCACCTCACAGCCTGTCTTCTCCTCTCCCCCAAAACCCATTTACGTATATTAGAGTCCACTCTCCATAATATTGACAGCTACTTAAAATATTTAGCCTCAGTTTAGACAGCTCAGCGCAAATATAATAAAACCCCATATTCATGCTATGTAGACTGATTGTAGGTGAATGGGCAATTTGCAGAGTGTCCAGACGCATTTTCTTCCCAACGCATCGGGATCACGTGTAATCAATCAGTTTCATCTGTTCAGACGTTTTACCTAAAAATAATCACAGTGAAATTTCTAAGATTCAAGCTGAAGAGTTGCTGAGAATTTTTGATGAATACCAATAAAAACCCAAACATGAAAATTTACTCAGTATTTTCTCAGTCTCAGGTGGTTTAAACCTTTATTAGTTTCTTTCTTCTGTTGAACACTAAAGAAGATATTTTAAAGAAAGTTGAAACTTGTTATAATTGACTTCCAAAGTGGGAAAAACAAATACCATGGAAGTCGATGCTTACAGATATTCAGTTTTATTCAAAATGTCTTCCTTTGTGTCCAATTGAAGAAGAAGAAATTCAATAAGAAAATGACAATAATTTATTTTTAAATTTTTTGAACTGTCCCTTAAAAAGTGTTTACTCGGTTATTTTGATTAAATTGTTTTAAAAATGTGATAAATATGGGATGCAAATGTTTATGTAGCATAAACATGACATTGTTCAAAATTCAACCAATGCTCATTCTAAAAACATAGCCCTATATACATTTCTGGAGAGTGCCAAATACGTCCCAGGAGCAATGTTTTTTTTGCAGTTTTTGTTTTCTCGAATCCACCAGAGGGCGCTTTTTGATATCTCAAATTTCTCTCACGAGTGCCATTCGCTCCTGCTCTTTTCGCGTAAATCCACCACAGGCCACTGTCGACTGACTGACTGACTGATCGACTAATCCACCCTTTTTCCCTAAAAACAACCAATAGTGTTTTAAAAAGCATTGATTAACCCGAGCTTTCTGGAACTGTTCTTTGCCAGACTCGAAATCAACTCCTCTCTGCGTCTCAAGTCCGCTGGCGTACATGGTGAGCTATCGTAACAGCGAGAAATACAGAGGTAAGTGGTCAGCTGGTTAGCACAAAAAATAACGGTGTCATACCGCCCTGTAGCGTTTGTTTTAAAGATGAAATGCAGCCATATGTACTTCTGGCTGCATAATTTACGATCTCCAGAAATGATTAAAATTGAAATGTAATGCACACTCAAAAAATTACTTTTGCTGCTTGTTAAAACTACTTATTTAAAATGTACTGAATCAACACAACTCTTGAGTTTTTTGGTGGGACAGCTTAATTGTTTTATGTTCAGTCCAATTACATTTGTAAAAACAATTAAATTAACTTAATCGATTTGTGTTGGGGCAACATAAAGGAAATGTGTGAAACCCAGCATTTTTTACAGTGCATGTGTATTATTCCAGATTGAAATCTGGTTAATGAATGAGGATATCAATACTACTAATTATTTTAAAAGGGGGTGGAGGAATTTTTGTGAGTGTGGATCTTCATATTCCCGTTGACAGAACTAAACAAATATTTTCAGCCTTTATTCTTATTTCTATTTCTTACATTATAATATTAATAATAAAAAAATAAAATAAAAGAATAATAATAATAGTGTAAATGTAGTGTATGTGAGTGTGCGCAAGAGTGTGTGGGTGTTTCCCAGTGTTGGGTTGCAGCTGGAAGGGCATCCGCAGCGTAGAACATATGTTGGATACGTTGTCAGTTCATTCCGCTGTGGCAACCCCAGATTAATAAAGGGAATAAGCCGAAAAGAAAATGATGAATATATATATATATATATATATATATATATATATATATATATATATATATATATATATATATATATAATATATAACTGTATTATATGCTACACAGGACCAGAAAACTAGTCTGTTGTGGAGGGATAGTATAGGCTATAGCCAAAAAAGACATTGTATGCGTAAAAAATTTGTAATATGCATTGCAAAGCACATTATATAGACAAGTTATAGGTGATATTCTCTCTATATATAAAACCCTTAGATTCCAGGTTTTCAAATAATTGTTTAATTGTATCTCAAGCAAGACATTTTATAGATTTTGGACATGACGTTAACCATCTAGAATGTATAGGAATTGAAGAAGTATTTGTGTCACATAGAGGAGGTAATCTGAATAAAAGATTATTACAAAGAGAAGCGTTCTGGATTCATAAATTAAAATCACTTACGCCAAGAGGAATGAATAAGGAATTGAACCTTTCTGTGTTTCTTTAACGGTATGTTGTTTAGCTATATTATTGTGAATCATGGATTTTGAAGATGTAAAGATACAAATAATGAGATGAAAATGTAATTTGTAATGTTTTGGACTGTCAGAATTTCTTTGCATTGATGTAGACATGAATAATTGAATGACGATAATTGATATGTTATTTTATAAGGTGAAGGTAAATATTTCTTGTGTGGTTAATTATAGTATATTGAAATGAAAATGAGATTGTTTTTAATTATTGAGTGGCTGTCTAACTAATGATGTAATGCGATTGACTGTGAGATAAAAGGGTGGAGTGAGAGGATTGTGTCACACACTGAGGAAGGCATTGTGCTGAAACGTCTGTTTGGTATCACCTGAAGAATGTAAAATAAAAACTATACAAAGTAATTATTTAATCAGTGTGAATCATGACCTTCTGAATAATATTATTGACAAGATTAACCCACCAAAAAAAAAAAACCCACCGGTTTTTAAAGCCGCGAGCGCGCAGGGCAAGCTTCTTTACTCAACTTTAATTGTATCTCAGCCAAATATTGTCATCAACACATTCATGGAAATCTAATATTTTTTGATATATAAATATTGATAATGAAAATTGGGGCGGTACGGTGGCTCAGTGGTTAGCACTGTCACCTCACAGCAAGAAGGTTGCAGGTTCAAGTCTCCCCATGTTCGCTTGCATGCTCCGGTTTCCCCCACAGTCCAAAAACATGTGCTATAAGTGAAATGGACAAGCTAAATTGGCCAGAGTGTATGAGTGTGTGAATGCAAGAGTGCTTGGGTGTTTTCAAGTACTGGGTTTGCGCCTGGAAGGGCATCCACTGTGTAAAACATATGCTGGATAAGTTGGCGGTTCATTCCACTGTGGAGGCCCCTAATAAATAAGAGACAAGGCTGAAGGAAAATGAATGAATGAGTTATGGATATTGACATTTATGATTATGATATAGTTTTATAATACAGGGTCACGTATATTTAATAAGTATTGATTAAGATTTCCAGTATTTATTCATTTCAGTCTCTGACATAATGCCAGAAATGTTGGTTCCCTTTATAGATCTCCTGCATTCTTCTACTAATTGTGATGAAACATTATATTACCCATTCTGCCATAGATTGCTGCACTATTTTAATCAGTATCTAATATTGAATCTACAATATAAAATATGTACAGTGTAACCAGTGCTGACTGATTATAGAAAGAAGCCACTGAATTAGAAACATTCTATATCTAACAATAAGATGTAGGGTATATGTATATATTGCTTTAATGTACCAAAAAATGCATTTTATTTCATTTTTTGCATATAGAGAAATTCCTTTTACATGAATACAGGACAGTATGGAGGCAATTAAATATACATGTTATTTTTCACATAATGTGCATGCATATCAGGTCTGGCTCCAGCTCTAAGGTGAAGGTGCACTATGTCAGAGTAAACAATATTTTATCTTTCTTCCCTCATAATGGATTTTTACACTGATTTTGAAAACAAAAGGTATGGCTCTTGAAAGGGACTTTGCGGTCACTTTAAGACCTAATGTACGGATCTGACACTGTTGGTTGCAACACAGTCTCATTCTGAAAACATACCCCTATATACATTTCTGGAGATCACGAATTATGTAGCCAGAAGTACGTATGGCTGCATTTCATCTTTAAAGCGATCGCTACGGGGCGGTATGAGGCTGTTCCTTTTTGTGCTTACCAGCTGACTGTTTACCTCCGTATGGACAGCTTTCCCGCAGTTACCAGTTTGTATGGTTAACTCGCAATGTACGCTGGTAGACTAGAGATGCAGAGCAGACTTGACCGTGAAGATGGGATTGGAGTTCAGTGAGGAACAGTTCCAGAAAGCGGTCAAGACAAAAAAAGAAGCCAAAAATAAAATAAACAAGTAAATAACAGGGTGATAATGTGGTAAAATCCGAAAACTTGGTAAAAATCAGGCAGCTGGGATAGCATTTCTTTTTCTGGATTGCTTTTGAGAACACCGTTAATTGGGTTTAGTGAAATGGGTGGGCGCTGGTCAATTGGTGCTTTTGAAAACACTAGACGAATTATCGGTTTGTAGATAATCAGGATGTGCACGCAGTGAGGTTGCAAAAAAAAAACCAGGAGTGCTAGCATTTACAGCAAGGGAATGACATCTGTTGTGGTATAGAGTTTGTTGTTGTATTAGAAATAAGTTATATTGATTACATATTATATATCATTTACATAATGCTTTCAGTGTATTATAACAGCTTGTCACCCAGTGATAAGCACAGTTATTCTGCAAAATTAACGTTAAAGTGAGCGGCGTTTGTCTGACAGGTCCATTTGCGATAGCACTCACCCAATGGATATTGGATAAGACGAAATGGCCAAGCATCCAGCCCAAAATATACAACTATTTCATTGAAACTCCAAGTGTTTTTACAAAGAGAGAAGTTAAAGTCCTACAAGTCTTCGGATGCCTACAATTTTGTTCTGTGTGGTCATGTGCAAGAAATAATGTTTCATGATTACCAGATTCAAAACTTTGTAGTGCTAAAAACTGAGGTTCTGCCTAGCCAAAGACAACGAAAGAAGACTGTACAAGGCCTGGATAATCATCAACAAGCAAAACAACTGCATTTTGACAGCGAACAGCACCTGTATGGCAGGGTACTGTATGTGAACTAAGATTTTTACATTTCATTTCAAGCATTCAGTGTCCGCAGTTTAATTCACCATATTGAACTGTTTTTGCTGAAATCATTGCTGCACAATTAATATGTATGATTCAACATAGCATGAACTTACCTGACATAAAATGAGAACTGCAGAGTCGAGCATTTTTAATTAGGTCCTCACTCCATTCAGCTCTTATGATGGCTGTTAGCCAAAGACGTCTGCGATTGGTATTAAAAGCAGTGTGGTGTACGGTAAAATTTAAGTTTTCTATTTTGGACTTCGAATTTGGCATCCTACCGCACAACACGACATGTTTGCTATTATAACCAATCTTTTTTTGCAACCGGTATGTGCGACTGAACCCGTGTGATGTCATGTGTGACGTAGGTTGGTAATTCTCCTATTGGTTGGGTTTGGGAAGGGTGGGTTAGTCATTTAGTCAGTCAGTCGACAGCAGTCTCTTGTGGATTTGAGCGAGAACAGCAGGCACAAATGGCACTCACAAGAGAAATTTGAAATCTCAAAAAGCGTACTTTCCACCCTTTGGTGGATTCACAAAAACAAAAACTGCAAAAGAAAAAAAAAACATATCTCCTGGGACGTATTTGTCGCTCTCCAGAAATGTATATAGATGTACATTTTCAGAGTGAGCAGTTGTGTTTCAAGACTTTTATTTTAAGACTGCTTTAATTGATTGAGGACTGAAATGAGATATTATTCACAACCTCCATAGATTAATAGTTCATCTAAAAAACTGCAATATATGCCAACAAAGAATTTATTTCCAATTTTGGATCTCATGAGGACTTTAAGGCCTGTTATTGTGCTTTGTGTAAGCTGCATTGAAAGAGACCAATGTTATTGTAAATTCTTACTGTAAAATGTAAAATGTTACAGTAAAAATAGTAAACAAATTGTCTTAATAGTTTTGTTCATAATATCTATAATTTAATTTCTTAAATAACAAATTTTAAATTGTGGTTCTTTTTATTTTTTAATACTATTTACTGTTTATTTTATTAAAATTATTAATCACTTCTGCTAACAATTATGTATGTTCTTTTGAGCGACTTAAATATCTTAGATAAGACATGTCATGCATACTCACTAAGCTGCTTATGATAGGCATTACATTTTTATTTAAATTTCAGCTTTCCATAATAAAATCCTACAACAATTTAATATATTCATCACTCATTGACACTTATTTTATTTATTTATTTTTTTAAGCTGTACAGTCTTTTTCTCCATGTCATTTAGCTGCACTTGACCAATTCATTAGGCCTACAAAACAACATTGCAGTGTGTCATTTTTCCATGGGTGCTCTGCCGTTTTGGCACCTGTCATTCTTATTGCACCAGTGTACTTGTATTTCAACCTTCCACACTGGCAACTTTTACTAACACTTACAGTAATAGTATCAAATTAACCCACAATATACTAGCATACCAAACAGAAGGTGTTTATCAACTCTCCCCATCATCATTAATTACTTGGAATTCATTAGAAAAGATACAAATTAGAGACCTGGCAACCCTCCAAATATAAACATGCTATGGTATACTGTACTGTAAATGGGAAAAGAAAATATGTTTGACATAAATGCAGTCTAATTTGTAATAAAGACAGACTCTTTGCAGGGTTGACAGTGCTGCATAAAACTTACAAAGGGATCAGCTTTCACCCCTTGTCTAACCCCCGTTGATTGGGCACGACTGACTGCTACCTATAGCAGGAATAGCGAGCATTTAACCTGGCCACGTCACATCAGCCTGCCCACTCTAATGAGCAGTCAGTGCTGACAGCCCCAGACCTGCAGCTGTGCAGACCGCTGATCCTCACACACACACGCACACACACAGCAGCCTGGCCACTCTATGGGTAATGCACCAGATCACCAGCGCCTCTCTACAGATGGATGCCCACTCAGTGCCTGCGTGCTTTTTTATGAGTGCTGCAGAGAGCCGGGGAACTTCAGCCTCCACAATGCATCCATCCTGCGCCAGACACTCAGGCAGCAGAGCCCACAGCAGCTCCTGTCTGCGCTCCTTCTTTAAGCACAGCCTCCAGAGAGCCAGGGTTACAAAGTATGAAGAATGGCTGTCAGTCGTGCCTCAAAAGGTTTACCAGGCTTAAATTGTGACTGAGTGCATTCTGAGGATGTGGCGGATAGGTGCTGTTCTCAAGAGTGCAGAAAGTCAATACGGAATGATGCCAGCCTTGTTTCACTTTTTTCCCTTTTTTCCATCTCTTCTCATGTATTTTAGGAGTTCTGGTGGTGCGGAATGTCTGGATAAAGAATAGGAGTTGGATTAAGGAATGTATTTATTCTTTGATTCTTCATAAACTGAACATATTTTGGTTTCTCATAGAACATTTTAGTAAAAAGTTCTTCAAAAGAACATCATTTAATTATTTTAATTATCTAAATAATATTTTTTCACTATAAAGAACTGTTTGTTTACACTGTAAAAAAAATCCATAATTTTACGTTTAATGTAAAATAATAATTACAAAAATTACAGAAATTTACCGTAAAATAATGGACTTTAAATTACAGAAATTACCTTTAACTGAAATTTCTGGTAAATGTCTGTAATTAAACGTCTGTTGTTTTATAATAAATTTGTGTAATTTAATCGCCATAATTTTACGTTTTTTCCGGCACTCCAGCTGCCGTAAAAAAACATAAAATTACGGATTTTTTTTACAGTAATGAAAAGTGATGAAAGGGCTGCAGCAATGTCAATAGTATTTTTTTATGGAACCATGCATGCCAAAATATTATCTAGAAGGTTAAACCTTGCCTTGACTAATTGCCTAAATGTCATGATTTTACTGTTTTAAGATTTCACTGTTTAAATAATTTTCTGGGAAATGCAGCTAATGCAGTTTGAGCCAGACAGGACTCAAACATGTTCATATGGCTTGATTCCAAATGCTCATAAATGAACCTAAGTTTACTGTTTTCTGAATTAGCAACTACTAAAAATGCCAATAAAGCCATGTTATTAAACTTTTCAACCTCAAAGTTGTTAGAGCAGAAATTAACAAATCTGCTGCCTTTTGAACAACGAATCACTTGAACATGGCAAAGTTGTAATTGTGTTTTCATAAGTGGAAGGCCCTTATAAAAACTAACCATGGTTTTACTACACTGTCAAACCGAAAAAGTTAAGGTAACTCAAGCCATTTGAGGAAACTGATAGCAACAAACCATTTAAATAAATAAAAAAAACTAATCCTAATGAGTACTGTGAACTTCATCAATTTGAGTAAATGAAGCAATTTGAGCACAGTAAAACCCAATACATGAAGAGAATTCAAACCAACTGAGTACTGAGTACTTTAAAATGCAATAAGTTAAGGCTACTCAAACCGTTTGAGGAAACCGATTGTTACAAACCATTTGAGTTAAAAAACTAATCTGTACTGTGAACGTACTCAATTTAAGTTTAAGTAATTAGGTATTTAATTAACTAATTACCTTCAACACTGAGTTCAAAACTCTTTTCAAATGAGTAGAATTAACTTTCTGTAAATTTTGCGTTAACTACACTCATTTCATTTGATAAAGTTGACTATTGGGTTTTACAGTGTAAAAACACAATCAATTGATCTGTCAATCAAACTAACTATCAAACAAACGTTTTGTATGTTAAACAAAAATTTGCCATGATATTGCTACACTGACCATATAATACTATTTGTAGTAAAACTGTAGTTACACAAATGGTAATGAATTTCTCCAAAAAAACTTGGCTGATGCACTTTTACTAATAAAGCCATAGGTAACACTTTATTTTGATGGTCCAGTTGAATATTAGTAAACTGTCTGCTTAATATCTGTTGATATGCTCCTTCAACAGACATTTAACTGACTATAAGAAACTTCGCAAGTACATGTCAACTTACACTAACCCTAACCCCAACCCAACAGTCTACTTAATGAGAATTAGTTGGCATGTAGATGCAATGTAAGTTAAATTCAACAAACGGACCAAACCATATTTAACATTCATAATGGAATATAGGCAAGAGCCTTTCATATAAGGCAGCATAATTGGTGTCACCAAACGGAATACAATAACAGTTCATGTCGGAAATAAACCCGTTTTGGCTCATTGTCTGCTCTAGGGATTGTTTCCCTATAGTGGTTGTAAACTCTGTCGTTATTAACAGAGTTCAACTTGCGACCATGGCTTGCGATGCTTTTAGGGGACCGTCCGAACCCTCTGAATATTTGGGGGCGTTTTTGATTCATTAAAAGAATTAGCTCAGATTGGTAACTATCCATGCTGTATTTTCGATTTCATTGCACCAGCTCAGTTTAATCAATAATCAATCTGCACTGATCGTATTGTATGTTTTATTGTGCATTACAACGTCCTCTAACAGTCATTTGTTTGATGTGTGTCCTACACAGGTTGAACTACTTTGGCAATTGCACTGCATATTATTTACTGAATCAAGCTCATAATCAGTCATTCGCTATAACATCGACGATTTTGAAATGTAGCATATTTTAATGTGGTGTTCTATACATTGTCAACTGTAACCGTTAACTACCACGTTATAAAAAAAGCAATAGCACGCACAACAGGTATTGCGATAGCTCTAACTTTGCATATAATTAAATAATCCTTATATTCCTCCGTCGACCAGCGGCGTCATTGTTTTCCTGTGCTTCTTCAAGTCGAATTAAAATTTGCAAATAACTCCGAGTTTAGATGCTTGCTGTGTAAAAGGGATGTGTTAACATGTCAAATTTTGCACTATACAGTTCTCTCACGTGGCACACATCCCTCTTGCCTTCAGTGTAGAACCCACACCATTTATAGCCTCGCAGTAACCTACAATCTTATTATGAGATTTAACTTTGCCCTAACTGGACTTGTGGATGAGCAGTGCTCTAGTCCCGCTCCTCAACTCAACTAATAAATGACTGGAAATAGTTATAAGGCGCTGTCGCTCGCGTTATGACAGACAAAACTACTCTGCCATGTCTCTGTCTGTGCGGAATACATAAAGGCTCTGCCTTGAATTAATCACTCGCTCTTTAATGGATCTTTGAGGATCGCGCTTGACGCAGTGAGGAGCTGCAGCTCTTTGTATTCCGAGGCCAAGAGGAACCTTGTGCTTTTTTTGCCCCCGTCCGATATCTACTGCCTCTTAGAAAATGACAAGGGGGTACATGGTGACATAGGGACCCCGGTTTGGTTACGGAGAGACTCTTGCTTCGCTCTGCGAAAGAGGTAAGTGAGAAATGCTTTGGAATGTCGTATCTACGTCGCTTCAAATGTTGGTTTTGTCGGACGAGAAACGAAATGAGCGCAAGTGTATTCTGAGACATGTAAGTTATTCATGTAGCTCTTGTACATCCGCGAATTTGCAACAAATGCCTCGTTGCGACTTGTCGAACTTAGAAATGCATCGTCTATGGGTAGAGTTTGACAGCGCTCGTAGGAATGAGCTTTAATTCGCTTCGTTTTACATTAATGCCGAATTGTATTGACGCTGAAATGTGTACGCGACTTGTGAGCGCGTTCTTTTGGAATCGTTTGACATTATGCATGGGGTAATTTGACACGCACTGACACGATGTATTTCTGCGATGTTATGTGGATTCATAAGCTACAA
>LR812521.1:54565482-54585482 GCA_903798195.1 Danio kyathit | reverse complement strand
AGGTTGATCTGCAGCAGATCATCTTGACCACATCTACAGTACATGCCTAAATGCATTGAGTTGCTGCCATGTGATTGGCAGATTAGAAATTTGTGTTAATGAGCAGTTGGACAGGTGTACCTTATAAAGTGGCCGGTGAGTATTTAAATATTTACAACGTGTCTCAACAAATCCAAGCAAAATTAATTCTGTTAGAACTTCGTCAAAATACCTCCGACTTTAATACAATTTTGTAATTAGATAGCAAATAGATGAAATTATATGATATGTATACGTTTTCCACCTTACCTGAATTATATCACTGCATTACCTTGTTAAACAATGATAACACAACTATTGAAAGAATGCTTCAATTTTATTACTTGTAAACTAAATTAGCACGCACAAAAATAAAGCAACATTTACATATCGGAGTCATTAATTACCAGAATCCCGTGCGATCTGTCGGACAGTGCGATGGATGCATGGCGCGTCTTCTTGGCTTAGTACCATGTCTTCGACAGTGGTGATATTTTCAAGATTACAGGCAGTGCGTGGACGACCTGCCAGACGACATACTGATCCAGTGCGATCTAAATTCTCCAACAAGTAATCCAATCCACCTTTTATCCAGTTTTTAGTCAGAAATTCACAAAGAAAACATGAAGCACTAGCCTTTCAGGTTTTGTACACCTTTGATTAAACTCATCTTCATTCAAAAACACCATTTTTATTTAGGCTGCCTGGGCCACAGTTTGCTTTAGATATTTTAAATGACAGATAAAACGAATTTCTTACAAAAACCCCATATTGACATCATACAGGAACTTTACCCAACCAGGTGAGTCAATAAGAGCCCCATTTCTCTATTCCTCCATCAGTCTCCTAGAGCTGAGTCTGAATGGGGAAGCAGGATCTGTCCGTGGTCCTGAACTCTTCAACAGGCTGCTGGACTCGAGTGCCTCACTGGCCTTTGATTCACTGCCACATGAAGGATGTACTTTTGATGGATGTTGCTTGTTTACACACCGAGACGGCATCCTTTTGATTTTAAATTGATGGAGATGTTGTACGCCTGTGGCGATGTCCCTTGCGCTTCGACACACATTAGCAGCTGGATATGTCTTGCAGCAAACAAAGCTTTTTGCTATACCTGAATGCTCCAGAGGCTTCAATAGATAGTGGCATGAAGATTTGAGACTAGGTTGGTTTTCATATTTTGAACAAAATATCTCTTTGCAGCAATGTACCAAAACATGTTGGGATGGACTGACTGACAGTGTAAGGATGGTTTAAAATGTTTAAAGGTTAGTTCACTCAAACCTGAAATTCTGCCATCATTTACTCATCCTTTGCTTGTTCCAAACCTGTTTGACCTTTTTATTTATTTATAACAATAAAAAATATTCAAGCTATTTTTAAGAAAACATTTAATAAAATACTTTATTATATATATATTATATATAACTTTATATATTTTAATAATATCACAACAGAAGATATTTTTTAAAGATGGTTGCAGGTTTTCAGCTTTCTTCGAAATATCTTCTTTTGTGATCAACAGAAGAAAGAAACTCATAAAGGTTTGAACCCACTTGAAGATGAGTAAATAGTGAGTAAATAAAATTTTTGGGGGGTAATCTATCACTGTAAGTAATTTAAATCTGATGTGATTGCTCAGAAAATATAGATTTCATTGAGTATTATTTATTTATTTATTTATTTATTTATTTATTTATTATTAGTAATTAAATATTATTATTATTATTATTATTATTATTTATTATTATTATTATTATTATTAATAATAATAATAATATTATTATTATTATTATTAATAATAATAATAATAATAATAATAATAATAATAATGCTTACCCCAGCTGATGTATTTGCAATTTTATGATTGAACAGCAAACATTTTTTTTATTACACATTTTGTAAAATGGCATGTATAAATATGCACATGAGGCCATATTTAATTAAATATGCACTGATTTGCATACATATCTAGCATATACATTTACACATTTGATGAAGCCAGGTTCAGTATTCTTTTTTCCTTATTTTAATCTATCAGAATCAAACGTTCTTGCAGAGGGGATTTAGAAAAATCTTATTTATTATAATAAAAATATATTAAAAATATTATGAACATAATAATAATAATAATAATAATAATAATAATAATAATAATAAAGTTGAAAAGAAAATTAAAGAATGAATGAATAATAATAACCATAATAATTTTTTTTTTTGTAGATGATTTTTTTGTAAATGTATAAAATCAGACAAATTATATATGAAAATATAGTGTTATTTTAAAGTTTGTGAAACCCTTGCAGAATTGTGTCTTACTAAGATATTTTGCATTAGAAAATTACATATAGCCCACAAAACTAGCTAAAAATAAACCAAAATAACTTGATTGAAAAGTTTGTGAACCCTTTGTTTCTAATATTATGTGTGGTTAACTGATGATCTACGACTTATTTTTTGCTTTGTGATGGTTGTTCATGAGTCACTTGCTTGTTCTGAGCAGTTAAACTGCCTGTTGTTCTAAAACAATCTTGCAGATTCTTAGATTTCCAGCATTTTTTGCATATTCGAACCCTTTTTGGCAGTGACTGCATGATTTTGAGATCCATCAAACCCTTACTGATGCTCCAGAAGGAAAAATTAGGCATTAAGGGTAAAACAAAACGAAACAACAACAACAACAACAACAACACAAACTTAAGAGTGTATTTTGAATATTTTCTTTTTAATACACTGAAAGAAAAAAAACAACAACTATGACATCCTAAAAGACCAAAAGCTCCTAACTGACCACTGCATTAAAAAAAAAAAAAGAAAAAAAATGTTTTGCTAGCAGTGTCTTTCCTTAAGTTTTATTGTATCCCAAACATAATACCTCTTGGCAGCAATGCACTGGTACGCGCTGGGAGAGATTGACTGACAGCCTTGGGACGGCTTGAAATTGACAAGTAATTAAAATCTAAAGCGAGTTCTCAGAAAAGAAGAAAATGGAGGTTTCGGTGAGCATCTGGCGGGCCTCAACGGCGTGTTAAATAAGTGACTGGAACTTGCAGATAAGGCTGGAATTACAAAACCGATGTCCTTACAGCCTTTGCCCTTGAGTGCTGTTTTATTTCAATTTAGCAAAGCAAAGATTGCACAGTTGTGGCGATTGTATCTCTTGGAAAGCACACAAATGGCATTAACAGCTTCACCTTGAATCAGCAGCTTGTGTGAGTCATTAAGAGCGTGGCTGATGATTAGCGAGTGTCGTGGCCCATTCTAACCTCACCAGCAACACTGCATAGGTCTCAGTTTGCTTTTTTTTGGAGATTGCAGATCCAACGCCAATGGTGTCACTTTCAGCCGCAGATGTGTTCAATGCAATGCCTTCAAAGCTAGTACAATAAAACAAGTTGATTTAGAGGATCCAGCGTTTTGGTGATACAGTGTGTGAACTGAGCTTATAGTTAGTAAGTTCAGTGTTTCTTAACCATGTTCCTAGAGAACCACCAAAATTGTATGTTTTGGATGTTTCCTTTGTCTTTCACACCCATTACAGGTTTATTAGTATCTGCAAATGAGGTGATAATCTAAATCAGGTGTGTTTGGTTAAGGAGACATGGAAAATGTGCAGATCTGGTAGTGCTCTAGGAAAGTGGTTGAGAAACACGAAAGTTAAATGGTGGGACAGTTAGATACTATAAGTTACATGCAAATGCATTCATGCATGCATTTATTTTGATATTTATTTGTTTGTTTGGCAAGCGGGACAACTTAAAAATATTTATTTGTGCAGTTGAAGGCAAAATTATTATCCCTACTGTGAAACTGTAATTGCTTTTCATATATTTCCTAAGTGATTAAATGCTGTTAAATGAAGATCATTTTGTAATAGTTTTGTAATAATCATACTAGTTTTAATAGCTAATATGTTATTTCTTTTGTCTTTGCCATGATGATAATATTTAATGTACATAATATTGTACTGATTGTTTTACTAACGGCTATTCAGCTTAAAATGCAATTAGAATATGTTTCAATGTTAATTAGGCAAATAATTGGACAAGAGTTGTTTGTTTGGTAACCAATGAAAGCAAAGCAATGCAAAGCAAAGGAAAACAAAATAAGCAAAGCAAAGCAAAGCAAAACAAATACATACTGGCTGAATCCGAAACTGAATACTTCCATAATATATAGTATGCTTAATCAGTATGCGAGCCGAGTAGTATGTCCAAGTTCATAGAATTTGAAAATCAGAATGCGAGAAGTATCCGGATGACCTACTACTTCAGGCGAGATTCTGAAGTCCGCATCCCATGCACGCTGCAATATTCCATGATGCCCCGTGAGAGAATTCATGAATGGGAGTGAAGCAACGGAACTCACGCTGGTAGGTCACATGACCATGACAAAATGGCAGATTTAGTATGTCCGAGTTCCATTCATACTGCTCACATTCATACTGTATAGAACGTACTTTTATAACGACAGAGTAGTACCTTTAAATTCAATCGCAGTACCTACTGAGTAGTAGGCGGTTTCGGACGCAGCCACTGTAAATAAATAAATAAATAAATAAACAAATAAACAAACAAACAAACAAACAAACAAACAAATAAATAAATAAATAAATAAATAAATAAATAAATACATAAATAAATAAATAAATAAATAAATAAATAAATAAATTCTTAAAGAGGTTAATTATATTGACCTTAATAAAAAAAATATTTATGCCAAACTAAATGAAAAGAAAATCTTCTGAAGGAAAAAAATATACAATTGCAAATTCTGTGAAAATTTCCTGCTCTGTTCAATATAACTTGGAACACATTAGAAACAAATAATCCAAAACTTCACAGGGTGGCTAATAATTAAGCTAGTAAAAATAAGCTTAAATAAAAAACATTAAAGTAAAAATGTATTTAATAAATGTGTTATAAATATGTGTTTCAGGGTACAGTAAACATGTAAAAATACATTAAACAGCAAATAATACTATCCAACTGTTCTTACAAAAATAAAAAAAACAAAAATAAAACTAGCATCTATACTGGCATATTATTAAATGTACTCTTAAAAATAGCTTAAATATTGTTTATTGTAATAAATAAATATAAAAAAAAATCTAAAAACATGTAAATTAGTACATAACAAACGTATTTATTTAATTTAATTTAATTTAATTTAATTTAATTTAATTTAATTTAATTTAATTTAATTTAATTTAATTTAATTTAATTTAATTTAATTTAATTTAATTTCATTATTGGCTCAGTCCCTTTATTAATCTGTGGTCACCATAGCAGAATGAATCGCAAACTTGCCCAGCATATGTTTTCACACAGCGGATGCCCTTACAGCTGCAACCCATCTCTGGGAAACACCCATAGACTCTCATTCACACACATACACTATGGCCAATTTAGCCTACCCAATTCACCTATAGCGCATGTCTTTGGACTTGTGGGGGATACCGGAGCACCCGAAGGAAACTCACGCCAACACAGAAATGCCAACTGACCCAGCCAGGGCTCGAATCAGCGACCTTCTTGCTATGAGGCGATTGTGCTACCCACTGTGCCACCATGCTGCCCTACATGCATCCAAATATACAAAACACATTCATTGTTACATTCTTCTTACCAGATTTTTACCCTACACATTACATTTAGAGCCTTTATCCCTGACAAGTCATTGATCCACACACAAAGCCCAAGTTAAGATACATCTTTAAATGCATATTGTTCATTTTTTAGAGTGCATGAATATCCATTGCCAGAAATGGCCATGCAGTTTACTGCCGGCTATTACTACTGTATGGGCAGCTCCAGCAGTGATCAGTCTCTACACTGCAAGGTATCACGGCTATGCAACATTACCTCGTTTTCGTCATCCTCCCTGTGAAGTAATTAGAGGTCGAGATGCAGAGTAGAATGACTGTATACCTGCTGGCCTGAAGCCGGACAAGATGAATATCCTATGCATGAGAATCCATTAAAGCTGGTGATACATAACAGGTTTGTCAATGCTCACTTCACTGCTGCTTTTATTGATTGAGTTTTGTGCGGCCAGTGACTCTCTCTCTCTTTCTCTCTCTCTCTCTCTGTCTCTCTTTCTCGCTCTCAGTTCAATTAAATTCTCCCTCTTTTTTGTTGGATATGCAAGCAGTGCATATATCAATCAGACTGTGGTGCATTTAGGGGTTATGAGGTCAGTATAATCATAAACTATTGGTGCATCAATAAAATGTGACATTTGTGTGACGCAAAAAAAGACAAGCTGTGCTTTTTTTGAGGGGGTCGGATGTCGTTTGAACAAAATGAAGGTGTATGAATAGGTGTATAAATATTTGCCCACGTAGGTATGCATGTATGTGTTTGTTTGCTTGAGTTTGTACTTATTTAAGTATGTGAAGCTGCATGAAATCAAAAACATTACATATTCCATATTCTGAAATCGTATTACAGTATTACATTTATTAATTTACTTTTATCCAATGCAACTTGCGAATGAGGATAAAAGAGGACTTCAATTATTTAAAAAAAACGTTTTCTATTATACTATATTGTATATTTTTATTTGTATTTTTCTGTAATGTCATCCACAATTATTTTAATTTGCTGATTTGGAGCTCTCGGTATTCAGTGTCAGTGGTTATTGGTGTACACAAATTGACAATAGTTATTACTAGGGCTGCAAAATATATCGTTTCAGCATTGACATTGCAGTGTGATTGTTCACAGTAATCACATTGCAGGATATGTAATGTTGAGTTTGTATTATAATGTATAATTTGCATATGTTTTTATGCTTGTGATTGCATAATGATTTTAAAAGCATTCAGGCATAAGAAATTCTACCATTTGTGACTTTAACAAGGATTGATTTTATTGAATTATTTTTATTTTTATCATTCAATCACTGTACTTGAATACTGTTTGATTTGGAAAATGATAAAACACTTTATTTCAATTGTATCTTTTTGTTGTTAGTATTTATAAGCATTAATGGCATATCCGAATCCACTTTTGCTCTTTTAAGGATGGAAAAATATGGTTTGTGCCCCAGCGCATGGTCTAACAGGGTTTTGCTTATTCTCATAATGAGTTATAGGTGTGTTTTGAGCATAACATGCATTAAACCAATCAGAGTCTCCTCTCTCATTCCCTTTAAGAGTCAGTTGTGTCACGCCATGGCGCATTTGCTTTTTACATGGCTGACTTTGTAAGTGGAAAAACTGAACGCTTCACTAGCGAGAAAACAGTTAAACAGACCATCTGCAGCACGAGGATAAAGAACGAGCCTCCTCCATTCGGCCTCTTTACTTTCTCTTTACTTTACTATTACTCTACTTTACTCCTTTACTTTTATGGATAAAGAAATGGTGTTGTACGCACTCCACTGAAGACATCCATTACTCTACATATTTAATTTAATTTGTTAAGAGCAAAGATTTCTTTCAAAACTATTTCTAAATTCAGTTCTAATTTCCAGCAAACAAATAAATGAACAATAATAACGAAGTGTGGTAAAAAAAAACTTTTTATCCAAACACACGTCCTATTCTTATGCCCTATATGGTGACGCAAACGTCTCCAAAAAGATTGTTTGCACAAAGTGGCGCAAATGGATTTGCTGTTTAAACAACGTGGCACAAGACCTGAAAATTAGGGTTGCGCTGGTCTGAAAATAGCAACAAACTGGCCAAACACGTCTTGCACCTTATTGAGCCAGGTGTATGATAGGGCCCTTAGTGTTTTTGACTTGATCAAACTAACTGGCGTGTGTAAGAGTCATAACTGTTGTACCAAACGGTTTTTAACAAAGGTTTATTTAAATTTTTATTGTAATAAAAAAGCTTTTTATTCTGTTGCACAGAATAATGAAACAATTCCAAAATAATGTTTTATTTGATTTATTTTTATTATTATTAAGTTTATAATTAAACATACAAATCTGTCCTCAAGTAAAAGTACTGTTACTAAAATAATACCCACTTATAATTAAAAAGAAAATATGTTACAATAAAGTACTTGAGTAAAAGTACTTTTCCAAAATAAATTACTCACAGTACTACAGTAGTTACTTTTTGTGAGTAAAAGGGCTCGCAAAATCACTCTGGACACCTCGCACCCAGCACACTACCTGTTGGAACTGTTACCGTCTGGTCGGCGCTACAGAGCACCAAGCACAAAAACAGCCAGACACAGGAAAAGTTTCTTTCCTCAGGCCATCTACCTCATGAACAGTTAAATATTCTCCTACTGTGCAATAAACGAGCAATACTTTCTCATACGCACTTGTACACAGCACCTTATAACAATATACAATGCAATACTTTCTCACACGCAATTGTACACAACACCTTATAACCTGTATTTTTATAACAAATCTGTACATACAACTCAACATTCAGATCCTTTGACTAACTGCATCTCTGTTTAATGTTTATCGTCTTTTTTCATATTCATTTTGTGTTGTCAGTTGTCACTTTATGTACACTGGAAGCTTCTGTAGCCAAAACAAATTCCTTGTGTGTGTGAAGCACACTTGGCAATAAAACTGATTTTGATTCTGATTGTTATGTACGATGTTCTGCTCTTCAAAGCTGCTGAAGACTATTCCTGGTTCAAATATCAGAGCTTTTAGTGGTCCGTTTACACTCAGATATCTTTATTGGCTACTGAAATTCAGGTCAAAAGTTTTACTTTCAGTTTAAAGCATGGGCGTACTCTGTAACAAGCTTTGATTTAAAAGTAGCGGAGTAGAATACCTAGCTTCATTTGTACTTAAAAAAGTATATGCTCATAAAAGCACAAATACCCCAAAATCTTCTCAAATAAAATAACTTGAGTATTTCCACCCTCCAAATCATCAAATAATTATGACATCATAACAATCTGAAATATTCCAAGATCCCATTAGAATAATGGCTAACATTCAGTTGGGAGTGTCACTGTATTTAACTGGATCGATATGCTTGATCACTCCGCTTGTCAAGCAACAGCTGACGCTTGCATAAGCTTCACACACACTGTAAAAATTGCTTCTCATTGAATGAAATGTCCATATTGCAATCACTGTAATTAGTTCGCAAGGGAGTCACAAGGCCTGTGCTATGACTCTATTCCAAAGCCAATATAATACTTGTTGTGCAGCAGCCCAAATACAAAGCATGAGTGCATTTGAGGGTGGCTTCTTAATATAAAGCTCGAGTCTAGTAGTGTGCGGTTCTTAATAACACTTTTGGCTTGAAGGAAAGCCTTCTTTCTTCAGCTGGTCCCTCGCTGAGACATACAAGGACACTAATACTCACATCAAGATCAGTGCTTTCTGTTTTGACTTCTATCAAATCATTCTTTGAATGAACTACACGCTGGTTCTCTGCTAGCGAATAGTGTTTTTTATATCCGTTAGAAAAGACATCAACTTCAAATCCACTACTCAGATGAATAATTTAAAATGAGCTGAATATATGAGTTTGTAATTAGCAATGCTTATTTGACTGTGATTTTGTTGATTTTAAAAGGGTAAAAATACAATTTTATTTGATCATTTTCAGTAACAAGTTGATTTTTAAAGGGGCAGTTCCCTGAAAAATGGAAAGCCAAGATGTAGGTGACTTTTAATTTATCATAGAACATTGGATTTGATTTCAATTAAAACCCTGGACTTTGATAAATCAAAAAAAGCAAGAGGATTAGTAAATTAACGTAAAAAAAAAACAAAAAAACATTATACAGTATATGTTTAATAGGTGATAACAGAGTATGGTTCAAGGAACTGTGGGTAATAATAATAATGATAATGATAATAATAATAATAATAATAATAATAATAATAATAATAATAATAATAATAATAATAATAATAATAATAATAATTGGTAACAATTTAACATAATGGTCTATTAGTTAATGTTTTTAATGTTAGTTATTTAGTAATGTGTAGGCCCACACGGAATCTGTGTGCGCAGAATTCCACAGATTTTCCGCAGAATTTCCGCAGATTTTTAGCCCATCATTAATTTTGTTTATTTACTTGAATTAATGTGTGTAAATCTAAATTTATTCAGTTTCTTAAATTAATTATAGTAATATGATTGACTAATATGAAAATGTTCATCTGATTTATGTACAATGCAGTTTGTAAAGTAATATTTTCTGTCTTTTTGTAGATATATTATATGAGAGACTTGCTTTGTTTACCAAATAAAGTGAATCTAATTGTATTTGCAGTTTAAACATTGAATAAAAGTTAAAAAGGTATTATTTTTTATTTCACATATTAAGGTTTTTAATTATGATACTCCCAAAATAATTCCGCAGAAATCCACAGATTTTTACCAAATTTCTCTGCAAAAATGGCAAAAAACGTCCGCAGATTCCGTCTGGCCCTACTAATGTGATCTAAATATAACCAATCTTGCATTTATTAATCATAGTTCAACAATTACTAATGCATTATTAAATTCACACTTGGTGAACTGTGGGTTAACATGAACAATGAACATCTTTATTTTCATTACCTAATGTAAAAACAAATGAATAAACACTTTAGTACATGTATTGTTCAATGTTTGTTCATGTTAGTAAACACATTAACTAGAATCAAATAATGGATCTAACAGATTTAAAGTGTTACCTGATAATCTATACTACTTGGTGATCTTACTTTTACTGAAAACAAATCAAATTCTTGATGCTACTCATTTCAATTTACCAGAAAATGGCAGGAAATTATGTGATTGGTATGTTTTTGGAGTTCTACATAAATGTTGGCAGAGGTATAGTTTTCGTCTCACTGAGTATGGGGTGAATAGTGTCATACTTTCATAATTTATCTGATGGTTAATCTAAGTCCCCCCCATCCCCCACCCCCCTAAAAAAATAAAAATAAATCGTATTATCTATTGTGAAAATATATATGTATGTATACCTAAAATAATTGTGTAAGTAGAAAAAATAAAACACAACAAATGCATTTGGATACAGTTAAGTTCCCCCTCCCCTTCCTCACAGTGTTTTGGCCCACTGCCTGCTTTCCCAGATCATCTCACCTACTTTACGCACACGAGTCAGGTGTGTGGCCGCAGCTCAGTTAATGTTGAACCTAATGTAAGTAGGGTATTTTATTCCCTGTAAATAAAGCAATTCTCTTTAATGTAGTTGATGCAGACTCATTTATAAATTAGTTGTGGAAAAAATGCTGATGAAATTTCCCATAAATCTGATATATTAGCGATTAAAATATTACTTATCTAGTTAACGTTAGCTTGTTTACACTAGCTCGTTGCATAGTGCACTGCAACTAACACACCAAAGCTGTTTCCCATGTTTTGTTTTAATTTGCGATGACTTAGGATAATGTTAACTTAGCATAATTAGCATATTGTTTAGCTGTGCATTTACTAATTGAGCACTGTGCTATGTCTGAACTGACCCCGCTGTATTTTTTGTATAATCAATTTCTATTCTGTCCTGAAGTGTCTTAATTAACGTGGACACTTCTGGACATATATTCGTACATTTATACACTACCTGACAACAGTCTTGTCATCGATCCCAGTTGTAAGAGCAACAAATAAATACTTGACTTCTAGTTGATCATTTGGAAAAGTGGTAAAAGACCTGTTAGAACCCGCTTGGACCCAAGATTCTCACAGAAATCAGTCAAGTTTGGTGAAGGAAAAATCATGGTTCGGGGTTACATTCAATATGTGGGCGTGCAAGAGATCTGCAGAGTTGATGGCAACATCAACAGCCTGAGATAGAGACATTTGTGTTGCCCATTACATTACAAACCACAGGAGAGGGCGAATTCTTCAGCAGGATAACACTCCTTCTCATACTTCAGCCTTCACATCAAAGTTCCTGAAAGCAAAGGTCAAGGTGCTTGAGGATTGGCCAGCCCATTCACCAAACATGAACATTATTGAGCATGTCTGAGGTAAGATGAAGGAGGAGGCATTGAAGATGAATCCAAAGAATCTTGATGAACTCTGGGAGTCCCGCAATAACGCTTTCTTTGCCATTCCAGATGACTTTATTAATAAGACTTGGATAGTCAACAACATTTTTACAATTTGACCATATTATTTGTATCCCCTACACAAATTGCTCATGAGAAAATTTTATATGTACAGTATTATCCCCCCTGTTGTTAAATGAAATTACTGCCATGTGGTTAGCTTATCTTACTGTAGCTAGTTGGTTTAGTTCATGACTAGAGCAGTGTATTAAGCAACCTCTACTGAGAAAATCAATACGTGGAAAAACCTCTGGAATAAAGACGTCAGTAAACACATTGATGCACTGATGTAACTGGAATAAGTCTGCAACGGTTTGTTTATCACGTTTCAAGATTTGACTTCTTGCCTAGTGGGACAGTGATATTAGGAATGTGTCGAGAAAGAAAGTGCAGAAATAAATTGAGAAACAGGTGCAAGTACATGGAAACAGCCAAACTACCATCTGGCAGAAAATGCTTCTGGCCTCTGGAAGAAAAAGAAACAAAAAAATAAAACTGTCTCATACTAGCAGATCTGATTAATGTCTTCGTCTGCTCACTAAAGACAATTCAAACAGATTGGGATATTCTGTAAAACTGACAAAAAATCGGAGGATGTCTCTGCGGAAATGAAACGGGGAAACAAAGGTGATATCATTCATCGTGTGGGGCTGTACATATGGCGGTAGAGGAGGAAAAAAGCTGTGAAAGCAAACACCATGTCTGTCTTTGTGTCAAGTGTGTCACTGTTTACCCTCTCCTGGGGAAAAGCTCATTTAGAATCTGACTGTGTGGCTTGTTCATCACAGTAAATAATACTTCATGCCCACATGACAATTCAAACAGTCCACTCTTCCAGTTTCCCTCTGTCCTAGTCTGCCCCCCTCCCCAATCAGCCCCCAATTGAATCTGCAGGGCAATTTATCCACGCGTAGAGGCGTATCACATACAGAGAGAGAGCAGCTTCTTTTATTTCTGACAGACTTATCTTGTTCGTGGTAAGAAGTGTGCAGGAGAATGTTTTTCTTTGACAACATCACAAAAGAAAAGAGTCAGACAGGTCGTCCATCCTTATTCAAGCGCACCGGTAGAATGAACTGTGCACTTTACAAATGGCGACATTTACCAGCAGATATCTAATATTTTCCCTCCTTTTTGGAGATGACATGTTGTGTTATTTTGATGCGGCCACCAAGACGTTTACACAAAACTTGAACTTAAGATTGTGGCAGAACCAATGTGCAATGTTGATCAGTTGGATGAACACATGGCATGGCATTTCTTTCACAAATAAACAAAAATGCAGTTTATATACAGTTGAAGTCAGAATTATTAGCCCACCTGTTTATTTTTTCCCCAATTTCTGTTTAACGAAGAGAAGATTTTTTCAACACATTTCTAAACGTGATAGTTTTAATAACTCATCTCTAATAACTGATTTATTTTATCTTTGCCATGATGACAGTAAATTATATTTTACTAGATACTTCTATACACTTCTAAGACACTTCTATACAGCTTAAAGTGACATTTAAAGGCTGAACTAGGTTAATTAGGTTAACTAGGCCTCCCTCCTGGTCAATGAGCATGTAAGGGGGTACAAGATCAGGTAGTTCTCCAGAGCTCTCCCTGGGGTGGATGGGGGATTCTTCAAAAAACAAAAATGAGGGAGTAATGCTAGTCGGGCTATTTATAGTGAGTTTGGAATGATCCGATTGGCTTACTAATGATTACAGATGAGAGACCAGTTGCAGTCAATCATATCACATGCTCCTCTCGAAATTAGTTTGTGAAACTTCACTTAAAACCACTTTAAGGTCAATGTCATTAGGCCCCTTAAGCAATATAATAGCATTAAGCAATTTTACGATTGCCTACAGAACAAACCACTGTTAAGCTGCAGTCACACTAGAGTTTGTGTGTGCGAAATTCTGTCGTAAGGCACTGCGAAAAGGCGCGGGATTAAACAAGATGATTAGCCATTTAAAAAAAGTGAGCGATTGGTCCATGTTTTACATTCCTGTCCAGAGAGGTCATGTTTTGATCCTCGATTGGTCTCACGCAGTCACATGATGTGATTTCGCAGGTCAGAGTTCACCAAGCTTGAACTTTCCAACGCAGAGATCTGCGAAACTTGACGCACGAACTTGCGTTTCCAGGCTGACGCATTCGCGTGCGTATGAATGGAAGTCTATGGGGAGAAAAGTGCAGTGTGACAGCAGCTTCATGCAACAATTTGCCTAATTGCCCTAACCTGCCTAATTAACCTAATTAACCTACCCAGCAGGCACAGGACATCAACATGATGTCAGATTGATGTTATACCTCAACGTTGTTGGGACGTTGTATTTTGTTTGAAAATGTAAATCGGGTTGACATCAAAGTTCAACGTCAGGCCGATGTCAATGTCCAACGTCCAACTTAAAATCAACCAAAAATCAACGTTGGATTTTGGTTGCAATAACTGACAAATAAATGTCAGTATTTGACATCAATATGACATTGGTTTAAGATGTTGGTTCATTTCCAACACAACCTAAATCATTTTCAAACACAACCTAAAATCAACCAAATATCAACGTCTAATGATGTTACAGTTTGACGTTGTGTGGACGTTACCACTATGATGTCTATCAGATGTTGGATTTTGGTTTCCATACCTGACAAATAAATGTGAGTATTTAATATGACACTGGTATAAGATGTTGACTTGACGTTAGATTTTGGTCCAACCTCAAATCAACCAACTATCAACATAATTTTACGTCATTATTAGACGTCAAAATAATGTTGTCCTTAGACACTGGCTAGCCATTTAATTTTGGTCACCTGACATCATGACCTAAATCTAACCTAATATTAACGTCTTATGATGTTGTGTGCCTGCTGGGTTTAAATTGCACTTTAAGCTGAATACTGAAATCTTGAAAAATATCTAGTAAAATGTTATGTACTGTACTGTCATAATGGCAAAGATTTAAAAACAGGTATTTAAAACTATTATGTTTAGAAATACGTAAAAAAATATTTACGTTAAACAGAAATTGGGGAAAAATATACAAAGGGGCTAATGATTCAGGAGAGCTAATAAACCTGATTTTAACTTTATTTAGGTCTTATTTATTATTCGGTGTCCTTATGTACTTGTTGTAATCGCCAATAGTGTTGTGTCCACTGGCAATTACTTCCTGTAGTCCGTGGTAATCACCAGCGGTGAATTCTCTGTTGGAGATTACTTCTTAATGAACTACAACTCCCAGAACCTTTTGCGCTCATCAACTCCTGCAACAGCTGACAGTAATCCGAACATTCACACAGTGACACAGCTGCTGCTCATTTCCACTGATTACAAGGACTATATATACACGTCACTTACACGTTTCTAAGTCTGGAAAATTAAACAAGGAAACCGCCTCGTTCATGAAGTGTTTCATTATGAACAATACGAAGCGGTTTCCTTGTTTAATTTTCCCATGTGTTTGATTCTTGCCTTGTTTCTCATTTGAGCCATTGCCATCTAGTCTGTTCTCTTGCCTGTATTTTGACCATGATTATTGGATTACCCTTGTTATACTGTTTTGCTCCTGTTTCTGACCATTGCCTGTATGACCTCGACTTCTGCAAGTCTTTTGTCAGCATCCACATTGTATCAGTACTTACATCAAAATAATTACTTATTATGTAAAGCATTGCAAAACTCTTGTGTTTTTATTGAAGTGGGATATGGTTAAAGTTTAGGACAAAATTGGTGGGAGGATTTATTGGATGGGTAGTTTCATTGGGTGGATTAAATGCTAAGCAAATAATCAGTTCTCATAATCAAAGTGAATCTCAATTTTTTGTGGGTTGATAGCTCTCAGCAGTGGTGAGAGTTTACAACGAAGGCTATCTCATTTGGTCTGAGCTTACAGAAAGTCTACTGTGGCTCAAGTTACACATTTTAATAATGCTTATGGAAGGAATGTGTCACAATACACAAGTGCATATCACACTCTGCTGTGTATGGGGCTGTTGAAAGGCCTATGATGGGCATGAGAGAGCTGGAGCTTGCGCCAGTGGAAGAAGTTTACATGGTCAAAAACAGTCAGATGGATGATGGTGTAAATGTTTATGAGGAGAGATGATGGCACTAGGATTGACACCCTTACTTTGGGCAATCTTCTGTTGGAACACCCTGTATCTTGATGTTAATTTGACGTGCCAACTAGCTAAACATTGTTGCAGACTATATTCACTTGTGAAAGTGGCCTCTTTAATAATGAGTAATGTAGGACAATGCATGACATAGTTCAGAAATGATTCAGGGTGCTTTCACACTGTACCCAAGTTTGATTGTCCTCCCTTGCCACCTTCTCGGTTGGTTTGTGTTCACACTGTCTTTTTTCCTTCTGATTCCCAGAACGCTTGCATCATTGAGCTGCTGTTGTGTGTACGACTGTTGCTAGGTGACGGCTACAAAAACAAAACGCCAAAATGGAAAGACGTAGGCACATTGTGGTCTTTCTGCTTTTACTGAATCTTTTGGTTTCGGACATAGAGAAAGCGACTCCATCTGCCGCAAAATTATTATAAACATTCGGATGATAACACAATGTCTGCAGAATCTGTTTTTGGAGGAGACAAGCATACATTATCAATGTGTTTGCCCTGGCTCAGTTCCGCTTGTCACCAAGGTACAGTATGTGATACAAAGACACATACACGAATGAACGTTATGAAAATAATTGTTTGTTGTACTGTTGGCGGTTCTCTTCCGTTTTTTGGTACGATTTGGCAGATCAAAAGTGCCAGTTTGAAAGCAACATCAAGGTCTTGCCCTGGCCTCAAAATTGACCATATTTCAATTCAGTTAGGCACAAATGGTATGTGGTGGACCAACTAGCACCGACTATCTATGGTGGCTCCACCTAGAAACGTACAAGAGTTGAAGATTTTGCCAGATGCCAAAGGACATCTTCATGGGCCTCCATGCATCGTTGGGTTGGCACTGTTTTGGCAGCGAACCAATGACCATATTAAGTGGACCAAGGGCATATTAAACAGGTGGTCATAATTTTTTGGCACATCTAAGTCGTTTTGCCTAAGTAGATTTTTTTTCTCCTTCTTGACTGAGTTGAAATGGCAAATCCACATTCCTCATGCAAGTTAGAAAAAAAATTGAATAGATGTTTTCAGACTCTTGCAGCCATCTGTCCATTTCCTGGATCAGTGAAAAATCACTCATATTTAGCAGAGAGGAACACTTTCAATGGATTTCATAGCAGAATTCTTCAGCAGGAATTTGAAGTAGTTTTAATGCTGAATGTGATCAAGTGCTAAACCAGAACTATTGTTAGTTTTTATTACACAGCTGTCTGGAATGCTTGATTCTGATTGGTAAGTCAAGACATTTCAAGGTACATTCCCAGATAACAAACACTGAAACTAATAACACAGTGCTTTGAATCATCTTGACCATCAGTAAAAAGTAAATATATTTACACTTATATTAATATGTCACGCCCACTGATTTTTAAAGGGCCATGAAACTGGAACTTCGTATTTTTTTTAAAAGGAGATGAGGGACAAATCCGAAGCTCTCAGGTAAAAAAAAATATTCCTTACAAACGTATTTTTGTCGCATGTTAGCAGACCACTGTAATCCACACTTGTGGGTCCACAAGCAAGCTGTCCTCTCATCATGGGGAAATGGAAACAAAAGCTTCAATGTGGCACATTTATAAACGCAACACTGACGACTCATGTCTCTGAACAATTATTCTTCCACTACTTGTTTGAACGATGGTTGGCAACACAATGTGGCATCTCTCTGAACACTGTAACAGAATCTTCGAAGCTATATCATGCATATTAACAGAGATGTAAAAAGTACTAGAGACCCAGACTTAAGTAAAAGTACAAGTGCTCTATCAAAAAAGTGACTTGAGTAGAAGTTGAAGTGCTCTTTAAGCACCATACTTAAGTGGAAGTACTAAAGTATTCAACATTTTTTGTACTTAAGTATTGCAAGTAGTTTATTCCAAAATTTTCTACTCAAGTACTGAAAGTAAAAGTACAAGTATTGTGTTATGTAGTTATTAAAGAAAGCAGTCCAAAGACATCATATTGTTTAGTTTATTTTAAAAAGAACCATGGTTTACGATTTATAATATAAATAAAACATTAAGTGAACATTGCAGCATGTTATGAACCGTGGGTAGCTAACGTTAGTTAACTTATCTAGCTCTTACTATAATTATAATTACATTATTTTTAACTTAACTTGATATGTTTCTTCAAATTCTACGGTGAATTTTTGAAGGCCATTATTTTGCAATCTTTTGGGAGGCAGAGTATACACTTCATTCTATATGAACTGTCTTTCACTCCGACAAATGCAAACATGGACCCTAAATAGGGCCACGGGTGGTCTTTTTCCTCATCGCCACGAACAGTTGAAAGTGAAGGAGTTGAAGGTGGAATTTCTGGGTTTTCCATGTCAAAAACAAACTAAAATGCTCTTAATACAGGCAGGCAGCGCTGTCTACTTTGATCGTCTGAATGATGACGAGCCAGTTTAGTCAAACCTATGACAGAGCCATCTGCTGCTCTGGCAGTGATAATGTGGGTTTGGAATGATTCCTTACATTTTTATAATTGTAACGAGTAACTATGCAGAACATAAAAAATCTACTGGAGTAAAATTATTAAACTCATCGAAAATATGTACTGAAGTAAAAGTAGAAGTAGGAGAAAAAAACAAAACTCCAGTAGAGTACAGATACAGCCTTTTAGTACATAAGTACAGTAGTGAAGTAGTTCTACTTCGTTACTATACATCTCTGCATATTAATGAAGTTGCATCTCGTTAACAATAGAGCGCTGATTGGTTCGAACCAAGTCTTTCTTATGAATTAATGAATAGATGTGCAGAAAACTCAATGACGTTACTTGGTATCGGCCAGTACAGACAGCCAATCTCCACACTGGAATTTACGTAATGATCTCATTGTCGTAATGACAATTTATTTTCAAACCTGAAAGAACAAATTTGCTTTAAACATTGCAAAACAACCAATTTTCACTTTTTAGTGAAATATATGTGTCCTAACAGTGTTTTTAGCAACGTGGGACATATATATATATATAACTTTCAACATCTCAAAAAATGTGTTTTGGCGTTTCATGACCCGTTTGGTGCTATCTTATGACTGAATTTAACACATAGGGTGGTGTATGCTCCATTCAGCTGCTTTCATTCCTGTCTGTTTTGTGTTTAATTAAAGAATTTGTAAACTATTACAGCTCAGAACAATGTTTTGTGTCAAATTTTTACCATTGTGGCAAGTAGCCATCAAATAATCAGGATAAAGTTGTTTTCAACCGCCAGGATGTACTTTATCCCTTACATATTACATCCACAAACTATAACATAAACATGACAAATCCAAAAGAGCAGCAACATCTTACTAAAATGCAACATTGATCCCTGTTTTTCGAGAATATCATTAAGGACTCATGGCTATTCAAAGTTTAGGAAATAATTAAGTAAAATGTCTTTTAAATTCTATTGACTGCGGATTGCACCAGCTGCCAAGATGGGTTTTAATGCATCAGATTTTAAAGGCCTCTAAGCATTTCTTTCATGATGCACCATAAATTTACTTTGGGCTGGCACAGGCATTGTACTTGCCTCAGTGCAAGCATCTGTCTATAATTAAGGGCTGGGGTTTGTTTTATATCATTTATCTGATGCCTATTTAAGAGGTCATATGATTAAAGAACATTACTTTCATTAGAAATATTTGTGAAATAAACTGAATTTCTCTTGCAATGCTGAGAGAAAGAGGACAGTTACCATAGAAACTGCCTCTGAAGTTGCCGGAAAACATACAGTACTAGCATCCTCTTATTAAAAATGTGCCAATATTCACACAGTTTGTTGGCTACTCTGTATGCTGGTGCGCCAATTAGACTCCCTCACTGCACAGTGAATGGGACCTCTGTTC
>LR812521.1:54425482-54562982 GCA_903798195.1 Danio kyathit | reverse complement strand
TTACACCGTAACAATCATTCAGCCGCCTTTTCTTCCCGCGTCTGTTCGCAGCCTTAGCCAAAGTCCAGGTGGAATTTTGTAATTACGTTGGCATGTTGTCCCTGAAATAGCAATGTCGTGAAATGATCAAAACCCATCCCTCATTTTCGCGTCAAAACAGTCCCGCCAAATGAGGCGATAATATGCGAGCCCTTCACGGCAGCCCTGCTCGGGTTGTATGAGGATGATTTGCAGGCCTGTGGTTTTAATGATTATCATCCAAACCCGACAGCTGGTAGAAACAGAGGTGCCTCCCCAGCTGCAGCGATGCTCCACCTGTTGTCTTCTTACCCGTGTGCCCTCTGCTTCTCATTAAACAGCGGCAGCTTTCAGAGCCAATCAGAATGACCCACTGATTAGCAATTGTGAAGGGGAAAAAAAGATGGAAGGAGAGCGAGAGATACTGTAAATGAGAGAGAAAGAGAAAGGAAAGCACTTTCTCACCATGGGATTGGAGATAGTGGTGCTCGTGAGGTGTTATCTGGGAGATAAATATGGATATTCGCGGAAGCACCGCGTGCCAATTACAGCTTCTCACTTCAGCGCTGGACCACCTGAGCCAGAAAGCAGAAAAAGAGTTAAAGACGTGAGAACATCTCCTCTGGGCTCCGCTTGAGTAGAAAAGAAGAGAAAAGTAGAACGTGATCGGACCGTGCTGTGGGTATTTACTTCCTCCTGATCCTATCTCTTTTACTGAGCCGCGGAGTAAGTGTACATGCTGTTAAAACATCCCGTAGATTTAAAGCTGTGCGGAGAGGCGCACTCCAGTTTCACAAAGATATCAGATGCATGTAAAGTGGGATATTCTCTTCTTTCATTTTGAAGCGTGTTCATGAGTAGCAAATCAACAGGTTATTCTCAAATGAGTCTTTTAAAAGTCTAGATCGATTAGTAATGCAATATTTATCAGGCAGAGTAATAGAAGGCAATCAATCAAATGCGCAATTGATGAATGTCAAGGAACTCCGGTGCTTTATTTTCTGAAAAACGCGAAGTGGGAATAAATCTTTAAATAAAGGTTCTCTGAAAAAAAACGTGAAGAGGGAATATATCTGTAAATAAAGGTTTTCAGTTTTTATTGCTAGAAGAGAAGAGAAAAAAAAGAAGTAAAGGCATGAAGGTCTTTTTTATTTTTCTTTAATGTTCCTTGTTGGCATTTCTGTTATAAATACATACAAAGAGCTGCCAGCAAACACTCTCTGCTGTATTTTACCCTTAACAGTTTGTGTTTGAACAGAAGAAAATAATCATACGGCAATTTTGAAACTTTATCAGAAAGAAAATGTATTCAAAGAATCAGTTTGGTGCTCAAGCTTGGCATTTTCTGCATATGGAATGCAAAAGACTATAAATCTGATTTAGGAACCAAACAACACAACACATGAACACATGAAGAGGGAATAGATCTGTAAATAAACGTTTTCAGTTTTTGTTTCTGAGTAGAAGAGAATTAAAGGCGTTAAGACCTTTTTTCTTTGTTTTTCTATGTTCCTTGTTGCATTTTTGTTATAAATACATACAAAGAGCTGCCAACAAAGGCATTCTGCTGTATTTTAGCCTTAACAGTTTGTGTTTGAAGAGAAGGAAATATTATACAGCAATTTTTGAGTATATATATATATATATATATATATATATATATATATATATATATATATATATATATATATACAGAAGCTTTCAATGTACATAAAGTGACAACACAAAAATAAATATGAAAAAAGACGACAACGATTAAACTAAGATGTAATTAGTCAAAAAGCTTTGGATGTTGAATTGTATGTACAGATTTGTTATAAATATACAAGTTATAAGGTGCTGTGTACAAATTACATTTATTACATTTAATTACATACATATATATGGCGACGCAGTGGTGCAGTAGGGAGTGCTGTCGCCTCACAGCAAGAAGGTCGCTGGTTCAAGCCTCGGCTGGCTCAGTTGGCGTTTCTGTGAGAAATTTGCATGTTCTCCCTGTGTTCGCGTGGGTTTCCTCTGGGTGCTCTCTGGGTGCTCTGGTTTTCCCTACAGTCCAAAGACATGTGGTACAGGTTAATTGGGTAGGCTAAATTGTCCGTAGTGTATGAGTGTGTATGGATGCTGATTGTACCCACTGCACCACCGTGTCACCGTGCACGTGCATTTTATTTATTTATTATTTATTTACTCGTTTTTTTGCTTTAGTTCTTGAAACAAGAATTACATTCTCAACATCCTAAAATTGTTTTGCAAAACAGTTTTACAGTTTAGCACAACACTATAGCTCACTCGTAAAAGCTCATATCTTTCTCAAAACTGTTCACTCGTGTGTCAAAACTTAATTTCCTCCTCATTAAAACAGCCATTCCCTCCAAAATCCTTTGTCCCTTTGGCATTGTGTAAGCACTGCAGGTCAAAATGTTTAGATGTTTTGTCACTATGGCAGAGGACCATTGAAATATCCCTCATGTCAGTCTTAGGCCAGTTTAAAAAAAAAAGAATATTATGTATTATGTATATAATTATGTATAAAACTAATTAAAACAAATTGATAAGATTAAAAAAATTATATAAGAAATGATAATTTTCAGCCTGTTCTCACGAAGAATCGATTTTTTTTTATGTTTTGTCAGTTCAGTGGCTAATTCATATGAGTTCAGTTGTACGAAAATTTATGATTTTAAAAAAGGAGGCGTGGCACCCAACCTCGCCCCTAAACCCAACCGTCATTGGGGTACAAGCAAATCATACTAAATTATATGTATTGTAATAAGATCGTACAAATTCATACTAATTAGCTACTTAATCAAAAAGTTACGAATTGCCATGAGAAAGTGTTGGGATTTTAGGTTAAGAGTAGCCTCGAAGTTTTGACATCACACATTGCACTCATACTGCCAGTGAAATTGTAACTATTATCAATCAATCAGTACATCAGAATAAAAAAAAAGTACTGTATAGAGCATATAAAACTGTAATATAAACACAAGCAAAAAACAATGAAAATTATATACAACCTACAGGGATTGATTGGTCATCTGAGATGTGTGAAATTCTTCCTTTGTTAGTCAAGTTCTAGTTTTACCTGACTGTCAATTGCTGTAATAAATGTATCAAATGTTCCACAGATTCATATATGGTGTTCGTGGTATTATGTCCCTGACTAATTTTGACAATTGAACAGACTATTGTGCATGTGATGACTTATACAATGAAATGACGCTGACACATTTTAGATCAGACAACCATTGAAAACAATCAGTTTAGATCAACTAGATCTATTCACTTGGAAATTGTGCTAAATGTAGGCTACCTGCACTTAATCATTTGCAAAGATGTACTTGGACATTTGCAATTTGATGAAATGAATGAGAAAATCAATTCTGTTGTGAACAATTGCCAAGTGGTTTGGAGGTTTGTCCATGTTGTTTTAAGAATTTAATTCCTGTTTCAAGAAATGAGCCAAACCAATGGAGAATAACTGTAATGCTGAAAAGATCAAGATCATGTTTCATGAAGATGATTTCCTACTGTAAATATGCTGTATTAAAACTCTATTTTTAATTCGTAATTTGCATTGCTAAGCACTTAATTTAGACAATTTTAAAGGTGTTTCACTCAGTATTTCGATTTTTTTTAACCCTCAAGTTGCAGATTTTCGAATAGTTTTACCTTGGACATCTATTATCCTGTCCTAACAGAACATACATCAATGGAAGGCTTATATATTTAGCTTTCCGAAGATGTAAAAATCTCAATATAAAAGAATTGACACTTATGACACCCATGGGTCATATTTATTATAATTAATGTTTAATAATGATGTCATTAATACAATATATTAAACAATATTACATCATTACATATTGGTTTATTAATTAAAGTAGCTTTAGCCTTTATTTTGTACTCTTTTATAGTGCCATTTTCTTATAGAGCAAGCAAATGCACGGTACATTTTCTTAAATACTAAAACATCCAATGCATCAATATCCTCCCCATCCCCAACAAACCCATTCAGTCTTCCTAAATGCAATAGCAGAATCCATGAATCGCTGCAAGGATGTGCTCAGGTAATCATCCGGGCAATAACAGAAGTGCTCTCCTTCCTGAGGCACAGCAAATTTTGCATCTTATTTGATTAACATTACACAATTCTTCACATTAGCTGTGACTTATGACCTTTGAATTAATCAGCCCACTCAGTTCATACGTGTTTGTTATGAGTATGACTTTTATTGCTCCTCTCCACCAGTGAAAGTGAAACACGCTGGTACGAAACACAGCAAAGTGCCAAGGCTCTTAAGGCACCCAGCTGCTTAAAACCACGAGGGCCGGCCACATTAATCACATTATAAAAAGGCAGAAAATCCAATTAATTCTATTTGATATTCCAATAAGATCTAGGTCTGATTAAAAAACTCTAATCTCTTCTGACCGCCATATAAAACAGCGAGGACGATCTCCATGACTAAAAAATAGCCTTTTTTGATTTATTTTATCCAAACAGCTGTATCCCTAACTGTCTGATCATATTTTCACGGTGTGATGCTTATCGTTGGTGGTTCAAGCTTTTATTTTGGTTAACTTTTAATTAGAGCGGTTGTGTCTTTCACCTCGTATTACTTACACTGCTCCAGAAACCATCAGCATTATGAGCCTTGGAAGAGTTAAAGCTGATTTTTTCTTATTAAATATACAGTGCCCTGCCTAAATGAGTATACATTAATAGATTGATGTTTTAGTTTTTTTGAAGCTGTACTGTATTTGTTTGCCATACAAGCAAAAATGGCACTTTATAGTATAAAATTGGGGATAAAACTACTTCAATTAATAAATCAATGTTATGAATCTCGTGTTCGTTATATTGCCCGTCACAGATCTTACTTTTCAATTAATATTTTCTACAGGATGCCATACTGTAATATCTTTGTGTATATGCATTAGCCACTAAGTCTACCAAAGCCAAAACTGGAACTAAAGTGATGACAAAACAGGTGATTTTGCTGACATTTTAAGATTATAAGGCTGAACGGCATGAAATGCCATCAGTCTACAGAGATCTTCACAGGATTTCTCTGCTGCAATCGGGATATCATGATAATTAACCCCCGGAAAAAGTAAAGCAAACACTACCAGATTACTGTGATATAAATACAAAACTACAAAATAAAAAAGAGAGAAATTGCCTTAAAATGTCACTTACCCGGTTTTTATTATGGTTTGATCAACTATAGTTTGAAATACGAAAAGAAAACGGTCTCTGTCGCCATCTTGTGGCAGAATATCAACCATCATTTTTTTGCTCCACATGCTGATGACCGATGTTGCACTGAATTTCCGAAATTATAAATATTTAAAATAGGCACTATCCTCATAAATATACTGCAATCTAAACAACTACATTCTTGACTAAAAAAGCCTCAAAAACTGCAATATTTGCCAATTTGTGGTGATTTTATTCTTCGTCTACTTGAAATTCTATGTGAGTGGAGGATTACACAAGGGTGAAGAGGCTGTACGAGTGCTGTTATTGCAGATTATTGCATGGCTATCAGCCAATAAGTTTCGAGAGCCGGACATAACTATTGCGTATATATATATATATATATATATATATATATATATATATATATATATATATATATATATATATATATATATATATATATATATATATATATATATATATAATTATTATTTTTATTATTATTATTATTTATTATTATTATTAATATATAATAATTATTATTTATTTATTTATTTTTTGCAACACCTCATTGAATTTACATGTATTATCTTTCTGTTCCTAAAGAATTTAGGGAACCAAACTCATATTTAATGAATCTAAATTAAATAAAAGTTAATAAATATATTAATAACGTTAATAAATATAATTAAAAGTTTAGTAAAACAGTTTTGTTTGTATGCGCTAAAATATATTGGCTAAATTCACTGAGTAATGTTTATGTTCAAAAGGGGATGTACTCATTTATGCTGTGTATTCTCTATATAAACACATACACACACACACACACACACATGCTTTTCTGACTTTGTCTCTCTGAGTCCCAACATGAAGAAGTGATGCATTCCATTGAGGGAATGTGGTGAAAAGAGCATGGCGAAAGCTCTCATCAACTGATTAAATATGCAAGAAGCCTTTCTGCTAGACATTCCCTTAGGAAATGGATAGATGTTCCTCCCGCAATCCTGTAAAAGAAAAACGAGAACGGGGGCTTTCTAAAGGATACAGCGTCCCATGTTGCACAAAGCTTACATTTCACCTGTGTTCACACCACATCAGCTGGGCAGAAAGTGAAGCCGTCTTGAGTGACGTATTAAACTTTTATCACAAGCTCACCACTTGAAGTTTCCCATCCACGCTTTTCTTGTTCACTGTCCCCCCATCGGACCATCACCATTTAATCACAAATTCATCTGAGAAGCGTTATTCTCTCTGGGTTGAAATAGAAATATGGTTTTAAAGATACACAGCAACTGTCAGGCTAAAATAAAACAGTTCTGTATATATAAAAAAAAAAAAAACTGATGCCTTCACATATTTTTTACTGGATGCTTTTACGTAGGACATTTATTTGAAATGGAAATCGATACAGTACGCTGCTCACACCAGGACATCATTAATACAGTTAATGGAAATGTTAATTCATAACATTACGACTCACATTGACAAGGGTGCATTATGCCCAGCGGGAGAGAAAACAATTCAGTGAAACTAAAAGACGAAAGTCTAGAATATTTGCAAGCACATTCATTTGTAAAAAAAATAAAATAAATGTCCAATGGTTTGCGCCATACATTTTACATTCAATGTTGTTACTAATTAAAACAAAAAGCATTAAATCTTATGGATCATTCATTCAACATATTTGTAAGGCGTAGTGGTTTGGGCGATCCAGGTTTGATGGTGTGTTTACAGAACAGTTTTATTCTAAATTAAATTAAATGTAAATTAAACCATTTTGCTATGTTTGACAGTTCATTTAGTTTCATTTCCAATGCAATTTTGATGGGCTAAAAATACAACCTTTAGAAAATGGTTTTAGATAGATGGATGGATGGATGGATGGATGGATGGATGGATGAACGGATGGACGGGTGGGTGGGTGGGTGTGTGGAAGTGGGTGGGTGGATGGATGGATGGATGGATGGATGGATGATAGATAGTAGATAGATGAATGGATAGATGATGGATGGATGGATGGATAGATGGATGGATGGATGGATGGATAGACAGACAGACAGATAGATAGATAGATAGATAGATAGATAGATAGATAGATAGATAGATAGATAGATAGATAGATAGATAGATAGATAGATAGATAGATAGATGAAAGATAGATAGATAGATAGATAGATAGATAGATAGATAGATAGATAGATAGATAGATAGATAGATAGATAGATAGATAGATAGATAGATGGATGGATGGATGGATGGATGGATGGATGGATGGATGGATGGATGGATGGACATAAATAGGTGCGCAATTCACATTACACGCTTAAAAATAGATAGACAGACAGACAGACAGACAGATAGACAGATAGATAGATAGATAAATAGTAATATTAATATTAATAAATATTGAACACATTATATAAAACTATTTTCTTAGCACTTTATTTTACTGTCGTGTTTCAGGTATGTGCTGTATTCTAAACTTAACACAGTCATTATAAATATTCTAAATCCTACCCATGAATCTAACCTTAACCGTAACCTTATGAAGCCCAATACTTTTTTGGAGAAGTACACAGTAAGTACTCGCACAGTAAATAATGATTGGTTGAAGTTTAATTAAAATAAGAGAGTAAACCTGTTGCTTTTAAAACGATTTGTTGTCTTAAAAAAGTGAGTGAACCTGTTGCCTTAACATTTTTAAATAAATGAACTGTGTGTGATTATAAAAATCTAATTAAATCAACTTAACAGTTATAAGATACAGCGGGTTTTCTCACTTTTTAAAGTAAAGTCAACTTGTCACTTTTAAGTTTATTCACTAAAGTAAATAATCATGTTTTAAAATGCCTACAATAAAGAGCAACTGACATTATATAACACTATATAATATATAAAAATGATCTTTTCTTGGTAAAAAGTACTGGAATAATCCATGTTTTATTAGCAAGTTAAAAAATTTGTAATTTATTGTTGCTCAGCATGTCAAGGATAATCCACAGGCAGAGGCTGAATTCAAATAAGGTTTTAATGAAACAAAAAAGCGAATAACAATATAGAACACACAGGAGGATATAAAACAAGTAAATGAAAACAGATCATGGGGGTTAAGCAGTTAGAGACTCTTCAAAACAACAAGGAACACAGAGGTTAATATGTAGAAACTGGAGAATGAATGAGTTAGTGTGAGCCGGGTGTTTGTGCAGTGAGCAGGGTGAAGGTGACGGCGGTGTGGGAGAACACTGTGTATCGCTGACACTGTGTTACAATAACAGCTTTGTTTGGAGCCGGTTTCATTAGCGGACCAAGAACAGACAAAGCAACTGTTGGTTGGGTGGATTCTGACTGGCTGTCAGTGTTTAATTGTGCATAAGCTGGACAACAGTCATTCTGAAAAAAGATTCTAGGTTTTTGAAATTATAAATAAGGGCCATATCATAATTGTACTGACTTATTTTGTATTTTATTGCAATCTCTTCTCAGAAACGGCATGCCGTAGATGTTGTTGCTAATTCTTAATGTTTCTTAATTTTTTCTTTTCATTCTTAATGAATTTGTGACATTACAATGCAGTTCTTTACTTTTTTATTATTTCGTTTCTTTATTAAATACTTTTTATTGATTGTATTGATCAAAACCTTGACAAAAAAACTAAAACTAAAACAAATAAAAGCAATATTCTCTAGTGTCAAATACTAAAATTACAATCACTGTTGGCACTGAAAACATGCCCACATTTTTTGTGTGTGCTATAACTAGTAGTAAAGAAGTAGAAATGATCACATTCAATTACTCAATCATTTGAACTGAGGCATCTGTGTGATCTGTCAGTGCATCGAAGAGTTAAAATAACATTTATTGTTAAGCTTCCTGATAAAACAGACAACATTTGAAAGATGTGATTGTTTATTTATTTACTTTTTTATCAAAACTTACAAAGCTTCTTGTGACTATTGAATGAGATATACAGTATACAGAAGAAGGCAAAATTATTAACAAATTTTAATAAAAAATAAAATAAAACTATATATATATATATATATATATATATATATATATATATATATATATATATATATATATATATATATATATATATATATATATATTTTTTTTTTTTGCCAACTGCTTTTTAATAGAGATAATTGGACAACAAAATAAAAAATAGCAAGATTTTAAGGGGGCTAATATTGACTGTAATCAATCAATCAATCAATCAATCAATCAATCAATCAATCAATCAATCAATTAATACATTTCTAATAAATAATAATTGATTTCTAATAAATAATTTAGTTTCTCTTCGCCATGATGACAGTACATTTTCATTAGTTATTTAGCCAGCCTGTATTTAGTTTAAAGTGCAATTTGATCAAAAAACCTTTTTAAACAAAATTACGGTAAAATTTCTTTGTTGAAATAAAGTACAAAAATAATAAATCTACAGATTTTTTCATTAAAATGTTTACAGAAAAACACTGTTATTTTACAGACTTTTCCTAAATTATTACGATCAAATACATTTAATAAAATTACACACAAAGATTTTTTTACAAAGAACCACTGTTTTTTTACAGACTTTTTGTAGATTATTATGATCAAATTCATTCAATAAAGTTACACAATAAGAGTTTTACAAAGAAACACTGTTATTTTACACTTTTCAGAGATTATTATGATCGAACACCATCAAAAAAGTGACTGCATTAAAAGTTCAAGAGAAAACAATGCTATTTAACAGAATTTTCCCTAAATCATTACAATTAAACAACTTTAATAAAATGTTAAGACATCCTCAAGGTTGTAATTAAACAGTTTTATTTTGGATTAAAAATGTCTGGAAAAAAACAACATGCAAGATACAACTGATTAAAATTCTCACAGCTTTAAAATTAAAAGAATTAAAAAAAATGTTAGCATAGTCATAAACCTTAAATTAGCGAGGTGCACAAGTAGTTACAATTTTTGACTTTAATTTTACATAATTTTAAATGTACTTTAAAAAACAGGAAAAATAATGCAGCAATTGTATTGTATAAAACAGACAAACTGCTGTAATTTGTCATTAATTATATAATACATAAAATAACAGTCAAGCTGTTAATTTACAGATATTGTTTGTAATTTTTACTGGGTTTTGAATATAATTTAAAATATCAGAATAAAATAGTGTATAAACAACACAGTAATTTCCCTGTATAAAAAACTAAAATGTCAGTAATTTGTCTTTAATGATAAAGTGCCTAAAATGAAAGTTAAACTGTTAATTTAGAGAGATGTTTTGTCATTTTACTGAGTTGTGAATATCATTTGAAATCACAGAAAATTACTGTAAAAAATTTGAGAATTTTTCTGTAAAATTAGGTCTTGTTTTTATAGTGTAGGTTAATCAGGGTAACTTTAAGCAAGTTGGTTTATTTAGGCAAGTCACTGGAAAACAAAATTATAAAAAAGATTTTAATAATAATAATAATGATCTAAACAAACAAACAAACAAACAAATAATATTGAAAATAATTAATTTTCACTGCTAAATCTCACTTACAGTACATCACAAATTCATCAGAAATATTTGAAAAAGTATTTAAAAAATCACAGGAGGGCTAATAAGCGTGCTCTCACCTGTATCTTATATGATGTCTAAAATAAGGACAGTCTAAAATAAAACCTTGGGGTTTAAGACTTAATATAGATTTTAATTTTTTTTGGAAGTTTCAAATCATTTCCTTAAATGCATACCAAAAGACCTGTACTGAAACACTTGGGTATACAAATACAAGTAGCGTTTCATCCCTATATACAAATGCTGCTCTTTTTAAAGCTATGCTCTTGTTCATTTTCATCAAATAACTGAATTTGGTGCAGACCTTTAGTAACATGTAAAAAACCGCTATGTCAGATTGCATTTTCATCATTCTGCAAGGCACATCTGCTCCTGTTTTTGAAAATATTAGAAAGGCCCACAGTTCTCCACGGCTCCATGTGCTTGCCGGTGTATATTTTGCTTGTGTATGTGTGTGTGTGGACAATACATTTTGGCAGCAGGTGTATAGTTGTAGCGTAAGACGCTGGCAGCGGGCCCCAGGGTTATGCTGCCTCTGTCATGCCCATGTTTGCGCTGGATTGAATCTGTGTTCACTTCTCTCAGCCTCTGAAAGGCTCACGCCGGAGCAGATCTCTGCCCCGCTCAGAGGTAACATTAACCGTTGGTGTGTAAGACAATAAAATGCAGATTGCTTTGACCTCTGGAGTTGATCTCCTCTAGCTTGGTCTGTTTGGATCATAATGGAAGCTGTATTGCCTGGAGATCTGCTTGCCTTTGCTGATACAGAATAATGAAGTCAAAGTCAAAATGTTGCTTTATGTGACATCATGCAAACAGATGTCATGTGACCCCTGGAATGGGAGTTTTAGAATAAAACCATGGTATATCAAAAGGAAATGGAAATACCACTTCTTCTGCTATCTGCTTTTGTGAGCCTGGGGATGTCTGGCAGTGTTACAGCTCATTGGATTGTACCAATTTTGTATGCTGTAATTTGGATTTTTTTTTTTTTTACCAGTCATCAACAGAGAGACAATACAAGTTAAACTTACTGTAATAAACAAATGACTGTTTTAAATTAACTAGTAGTTAATTCATTTACTTAACAAAGAAAACAAAACAAAACAAAATAAAATAAAATAAAATAAAATAAAACAAAACAAAACAAAACAAAACAAAACAAAACAAAACAAAACAAAACAAAACAAAATAAAACAAAACAAAACAAAACAAAACAAAACAAAACAAAACAAAATAAAATAAAATAAAATAAAATAAAATAAAATAAAATAAAATAAAATAAAATAAAATTAAAAAAAAAAAAAAAAAAAAACTCAAGCGACCATTCATTTCAATGTAGAGTAAGTGACTTCCTGCAACCTACGAGTGTGAAAATGAGCCTTGCCGACCAGATGTGGGCATGTCAAGCGAAGAGACAATGTTGAGAATCTGGCACCTTTTTATGCAAATGAGGTGCAACTTTGCAAGTGACAGCCAATAGGAGCATCAGTAGAGCTTACATGATGCTCTCTCAGTTTCTGCCACAGCCTGTTGTATCTCCATGCTGTACTAGACAGACCTGCATTTGCAGCAGATAGATAGACACAATGAGGATGTTTACATGGACAACAATGATCAATAAAGACAATACTCTGATTAAGAGTCTACCATGCTGTGATTTTTGAATACCTTAATCCAACTAAATTCACAATCCAACTAAACAGAAATCGAATAAAGACGTGGAGTATGCAGATTTTAGTTTCATTATTGAAGCGCAGTACAGACATGTAAACACCTTAATCAATCTATTACCATCATGTACGACTTTTCACAGCATTTGGCGACAGGATATTCCATACACAGATATTCTCTGCACCTACCAAGTCAATAAAAGACCACAGACACACATATCTTGAAATGCTGAGGGTTTTTTTCCATTCGGCGTGTGGTATCAATTTCCATTAAAACAAAAATCTCCCTCCAGTCCTTACTTCATACATACATCCAATACCTTAGTTTGTCACGAGGGTATGAATGATACGAAAGTGAAACTGCCGAACCGCAGTTAAAGGCAATGCGTCAATGTGGATAGCGTGGTGACACTGATGTTAATCGATCTACTGTATGTGCAATAACATGTAAAACAGGATCATGAAAGGAACATTCAAAAAGCAACTCATATAAACACCTTAATCACATTATTGTCTTAATCAGATTAAGGCAAATAATTCAATGTCCATGTAAACATACAATAGTCACTGACAAAGGACACACAATCTTTTTAATTAAGCGTTTTATGTACTGATTCCATTTATATGTAATGTTTTCTCTGAACGATGTTTATTTTTAGTGACACGTAAACTCATTCGCTTTCAGTAAATATCATTATACACTTTACCTTAGCAACCTCAAGGTGGGAATGCCCACTAGCGACTTCAATCACCCCCCAGGGGCCTGGCAGCTACAAAGTCACTGCTAGTGTGAATGCAGCATAAAGCAACTTGTTGGAAAGCTTTTTGAGTTGACTCAAAAAAAGCTGTGCTTATACAGTCAACTTTAAATTTTTTTTATTTTTTACAGTGTCTCTTCAAAAACACACAATTAATCAATTATTCATTCATCCATTCATTTTCTTTTCGGCTTAGTCCCTTTATTTATCTGGGGTTGCCACAGCGGAATGTACCGCCAACTTATCCAGCACATGTTTTATGCAGCGGATGCCCTTCCAGCTGCAATCCATCACTGGGAAACACCCATACACACTCATTCACAACAGACAATTTTAGCTTACCAAATTCACCTGTACCGCATGTCTTTGGACTTGTGGGAGAAACCGGCGCACCCAGAAGAAACCCACACGAACGTGGGGAGAACATGCAAACTCCACACAGAAATGCCAACTGACCCAGCTGAGGCTCAAACCAGCGACCTTCTTGCTGTGAGGTGACAGCACTACCTACTGCGCCACCGCATCGCCCAATCAATCAATTAGGAATAAAAAAATATATTGCTTAAAGCTCAGGTCCTACAGTATAATGCTATTGCTAAATGAACTAAAAAGGTTAGTTCACTCAAACAATCTTTTATTAAATACTCACCCTTGAGTATTTCAGAGTTTTCAGAGTTACAAGTTAAGATATTTTAGATGAAATCCAAGAGCTTTCCTTTGACAGCAACAGTCCCAAGATGTTCAAATTTAAGGAGAGGAAACAAAAACATTGTCAAAATTTGTCTTGTGACTTCAGTGGTTCAACTGTAATCACATAACGCTCCACAAACACTTTTGTGTGCCCAAAACCTGCAAAAACAACTTTATTTGTCTTTGTCTTTTCTTCTACATCAGACCAGGGTGCGCAATCTCAGGGTATTGCGTTCTTAAGGTACCAGGGCGTTAGAACAACATTGGAGTGAATAAATAATAGCTGAATTTTTGTTTTTGGGAGAACCAATTCTTTAAAGAAATGGCAAGTAACAGACTGAATAAAACAGTTTGATATCACTTCTTTTCACAGTCTTATTTCACATGTACACACGGCACTATGTACTTTTCATATGAATGGAAGCTGTGTTGCCTGGAGATCAGGTTGCCTTTGCTGATAAATAATAATGAAGTCAAAGCCAAAATGTTGCTTTATGTGACATCATGCAAACAGATGTCATGTGACCCCCTGGTATAGGAGTTTTGGAAAAACATGGCAAATCAAAAGGGAAAGTTAAAGGACTGCGGCTGTGGAAATGGAAATACTGCTTCCTCTCTGATTTAGTGAGCCTGGGGATGTTTAACAGTGTTACGGCTCATTGGATTGTACAATTTTTACATGCTGTAATTTGGAGTTTTGGTGCAAAGAGATGCAAAGGCATTTCTTTGGAGCTGCTTAAGAATTGAAGACGTTCTTGCGTCTGTTATATTTCTCAACGGCAGACTTGATTTGCTGTGTTTTGTAAGACAGGGAAGCAACTGTTGCGGATCCTCCCAAAGCATTTCTTGAGCAGCTGCCAGTTGTCACACAGCATTACTTGTCACAAAGATTATATCTCAGTAAATTTAAGGTTTTGAGCCCAATTACGCAAACGCTTGCTTTATGTCTTTCATCCTCTGAACCAAATCAGATTTCATATGCCCACCAAGGCTGCATTAATTTGATGTACATGTATAATACAGCAGAAAAATACTAATATTGAGATTTGTGGTAACACTTTACAATAACAGTACATGGATAATGATGTATTAATCCTGTATGTAAACTAAACATGAGCTAATGCATGAGCTAATAATGAACTAATATTACCTACAACATGAGTCACATGAGTTCATGTGTGAATAACCACTACCTTAATTACTTATTTGTACATGTCTGAGTGTTAATTGATGTATTAATTACCACATTGGTGGTAACACTTTAGTTTAGGTCACAATTCATGCTATTAACTACTGGCTTATAACCTGCCTATTATTTAAATATTAACTGTACGTTAGTAGTTACAAAGCATGATCTTATTCTGTATCCTTATACCCTAAACCTTAACCAAATTTCTACCTTACTAACTATTAATAAACAGCTAGTTAGCAGTTTATTAAGCTAGTAGTGTTAGTCAATGGTTTGTTAATACAGTGAATTGTGACCTAAAATAAAGTGTTACCACATTAGTTTATGGTTAATTTAACCATCATTAACTCATGACATTTTAATGTATAATTATATGATGACTTTACTTGGAGGGACACATCATCATTAACATAACTTAACTACTAATGAACTCCTTTTGTCTGTCTGTCAAGTGTGTTTACACTGATTAGCAATAGAAAAGGGCTCTGTCAACATCAACAGTTTAAACACAGGAGTTCATGAGAAGTTAAGGAACAGTTAAGGATGATGTGCCTCTCCAAGTAGAGCAAGCAAAAAACAGAATTGTGCGCACATCTAAAAAATCTCAGAGGCAGGTGCTCGATCAAAAATAATCACAGTAGCAAAAGATCAAAAAAATTGGCAACACTGCCACTTGAAAAAAGTTTCTAATAGGCTATTACTCACACAACGTTTCGACCTACATGGTCTTCATCAGGTAAAACAATACAAATGTTTTACCTGACTATCCTCAGGAAATAGTGAAATAGGTAAGCAATTAAAGATTAAAGGTGTGATTTCATTTTTTCGTCGGCTTAGTCCCTTTATTAATCTGGGGTCGCCACAGCGGAATGAACCGCCAACTTATCTAGCACATTTTTACACAGCAGATGCCCTTCCAGCTGCAACCCATCTCCAGGAAACATCCATACACCCATCCACTACGGACAATTTAGTCTACCCAATTCACCTGTACCGCATGACTTTGGACTGTGGGGGAAACCGGAGCACCCGGAGGAAACCCACGCGAACACAGGGAGAACATGCAAACTCCACACAGAAACACCAACTGACCCAGCCGAGGTTCGAACCTGCGATCCAGCAACCTTCTTGCTGTGAGGCGACAGCACTACCTACTGCGCCACTGTGTCACTGGTGTGATTTCATGCAACACAACAAGACAATGTTTAAAAACATGAATTGCTGAACATAGAAGTAATATACGATTAAATGATCAACGAAATCCTATCTCTGTTCATTTTAATTCATTGAAACATAACCTTTCAACATTACGATATATTGGCATTGAACAAGTGAAGGTTCCGAGAAGGGGTGGGGACATTGACAGACTTTTATTACAGAGGTAAGCTTTTTCCATTTACACATTGAAGACTTTAGAGGTTTAAATTTGAATTTTGATTTTTTTCCCCTTGGTTTACTTGCTCTGTGGTGGATTTACGTGATTATTGTTTGCGGGTGTGATGCGCAATATGTGTAAATTTGAGTGTTCTGTCTTTGAGGAAGTTGGGGTTTGGATTGGTATTTAGGGAGTGTTTTTGAGTGTATCTCTTATTGTTATATGTGTATATATATATGTATATGTATATTTTTGTGTGTAGATGTGCTTGTTCACGGGCTTGTTGGCTGATTGTGGTGATTGGCTGCAGGTGTAATGTGTAGAGCTGTTTGACTATTTCCTGAGGATTTCCATTTGTGTTGTTTTACCTGACGAAGACCATGTAGGTCGAAACGTTGTGTGAGTAAAAGCCTATTAAAGACTTTTTTTGAGAGCTAAAGTGGCAGTGTTGCCGATTTTTTTGATCTTTTGCCTCTCCAAGTAGAGTCATGACATTATTATACATTACCAGGTCATGCATTCATGTTGGTTACATTTAGCTTAAACTTAAATGATAATTAATACAATAACCAAATGTACTAACAAGTAATTAGGTTAGCCGTTATTCACACATGAACTCATGTGTTGTAGTTAAAGTTGGTAATGATTAGCGCACGCCTTAACTCATCATTAATTCATAATAAAGTAATGTTTAGTTTAGATATTAATACATCATTATTCATGTACTGTTATCGTAAAGTGTTACCTGAACAAAAAAGATTTATGTAAACTGATTGTACAGTATTGTCATCTATTTGGATTACTAACTTTTAAAATAACTGAACTAATAAACTTTATGTGATTGATATTTGTTAGTTAAACATACATAAGAACAAAAAAGAACAAGATTGATCTAATAATATGAATAAATCCAATGTGTTTTAAATGCTTCTTATTAATTCATCATCATGGAGTATGGAGCTGCATCAATTTTGCCCACAAATGTTAATAAGTAAACCGATCTCATACAATTTAACTAATTGGAACTGGCTTTTTTCTACAGCTATATGCAGTATTTATCCCATATTTATATCTTTTAACTGATTGAATAAATAGTATTTGCTTTTTTTAAATTTTCTCAAATGATTTTACATCAGGTTCATGTCAGAGATCACACATCTGAATACACCCACAAATATAAGCACATATTTGGTACATCCACTTTCTCTTTTAGCAATATATGCTTTCCTTTTTGTGGATAAAAATAAAAAAAAGAGGGGGGTAGAGGGTCAAATAAGTAAAAATAAATGAATCAACAAGTAAAATAAGATATACAGTTGAAGTCAGAATTATTAGCCCCCCTTTGAATTTATTTTTCTTTTTTAAATATTTCCCAAATGATGTTTAACAGAGCAAGAACATTTTCACAGTATGTCTGATAATATTTTTTTGCTTCTGGAGAAAGTATTATTTGTTTTATTCCGGCTAGAATAAAAGCAGTTTTTAATTATTTTAAATCAATTTTAAGGTCAAAGTTATTAGCCCCTTTTAGCTATATATTTTTTCAATAGTCTACAGAACAAACCACTGTTATACAATAACTTGCCTAATTACCCTAACCTGCCTAGCTACCCTGATTAACCTAGTTAAGCCTTTAAATGTCACTTTAAGCTGTATAAAAGTGTCTTGAAAAATATCTAGTCAAATATTATGTACTGTTATCATGGCAAAGATAAAAGTAATCAGTTATTAGAAATGAGTTATTAAAACTATTATGTTTAGAAATGTGTTGAAAAGAAATCTTCTCTCCGTTAAACAGAAATTGGGGAAAAATAAACTGCGGGGCTAATAATTCAGGGGGGCTAATAATTCTGACTTCAACTGTACATACACATCAGCAACAAAACTATGTACATAGGGAGTGACCCTTCTGATTTTAGGTTAGCAGAAAAGTTCAGGTCTATGGGATGTTACATTGTTGGTCCATTTTTCCCAGAGCCATTTTCTGATTTACAAATGCGGTAATTTGCTCCATTTAATACATTTCCATTGTAATTTTAATCCATGCATATAGGGTAGGACCTTCATGTGACAACCATTTTTGGCAATGCTCTTTTTTGACAGCCACCAACAAAATATTCATTATACTTTTCCCTTTTTAACCATTTCTCAGGTATATGTTCAAACAGTAGAATTTTACAGTCAAAGGGTGTCACAGATTCAGTGATATTTGGGAAGGCATTGTGTGTTTCTAGTTTTTGCATTTAACAGATTGAATTTAAGGAATCTGACAACATGTTTTAAAAAACCCTGACATATTAAATGAAATCAAAAGGTTACAAACAGTTAAACACTTCATTGTGGTTATTTTTTTAAACTAAATGTGTTCCCCTATGATTACAAGCCAAATAACCACATAGCGGTGCTAACTAACACCTCAACTACCGCAAAGAAACCCTCAGGAACTATTTTGTGTGTGTATATTATTCTGTACAGTATAATATCACATTTTAAATTCTAATAATATAAAGTGAACGTTAATTAATTCACACAAAAGTATTGTTCATGTCAGATTGGGGCAAGGTGTGATGTATTATTTACAAACTGTTGTTAGTTAATTGTTAGAATGTTCAACTAGCTATTAATTAGCTTTTTAATCCATGCATTCATTTATTTGTTTATTAATTTGCTTATTTTAATATTTTCATATAGTCAATACTTTAAAGTATGTGTACACACTGACATTGCTTTTGAATAGATTTTTAGGAATTCATATTTCATGAAATTCTTCATTAGTGCCCTACTGGACCCATTTTTGCCTTCAGAACTGTCTTCATTCTTCATGGCATTGTTTCAAAAATGTGCTGGAAATCTGCCTGATTTTGATCCAAATTGGCATGATAGTTTTGACTCTTTGCTGCAGATTTGTTGGCTGCACATCTATATGAATCATCTGTTCTCTGCTGGATATTTCCTCTTTTGTGGTCCTAGAGATGTTTATGATGAAAATCTCGGCAGATCAGCAGTTTCGGAAATACTCTGTTCACCCTGTCTGGCACCGACAACCAATGTCATATTCAAAGTCATTTAAATTACCTCTCTTTCCAATTCTGATGCTCAGTTTGAACTTCAGCAGATCATCCTAACTACATCTTCATGCCTAAATGGATTTAGTTGCTGCCATGTGACTGCTGGTTAGATATTTGCGTTAATGTGCGGTTGATTGTGTGTGCCTAATAAAGTGGCCAGTAAGTGTATACGGTATATGCTAGAGTAATAGTGTGTGAAGTGGTGTAGAATGTTTTCTTGCAGCAATAGATCAGTGAACCAGAGCTTTATGTGTCAGCAGAGGCTGGAGATCAGCCATCAGCATCAGGTGAGAGACCCCAGACGCTCCACATTACAGTAATCCACCTGTTCAGACCACGACTGATGACCGAAATGGAGAGATGCAGTGCACAGATGACTCATCTAATGCACCAATGCTACAAACCAGTATCCTTGTTGTATTTTCTATTGGAAGTTTTAACGTGTTTAACCTCAAATGAATCAAATTAATACATTTTACTCCTTAGGCCACCCTAACAAACAATCTTCATTGTGAAATTAGGTTTAAACAGCATAGTAAGAACTGCATTGCAGATGAGGGGTTTTCAGTTAAGACAATGGGCCTTATCATACAGCAAGCATAATGTGGCGCCATGTGCAACACAAGGGTTTTTTGCTAGTTTCAGTGAGTGCAGGTATTATTTTCACATCCTCTTCCACAGTTTTTAAATAGAAAATGCATTTGGACTCATTTGTGCACCCATGAGTGTGCTGGTCTGAAAAGGAGGTTGATTTAAGGTGCATTGTTGTCACATTTCTATTTTGAGGCAACTGAAATAGACTTTACCATTGATTAATTAAAATCTGGTTTATAGCCAATGATGTATTTTTTTTTTTAAAGAGTATAATGGCGATATGCACTATAGGTACAGATTGCTTATTACACACACACGGATGTGCAGCAGCACACAAACATCTTTACATATTGAAAATCAATGGACTCAAATGTAAAATATTATTATTGTTAAATATAAAAGTATGTTACCTCCTCCCACATCTTCACCCCAGGGAGCTTTCGTGGCTTCCATCTTATTTTGCAGATTATCTAATCTAACACTTTAACTTTGCACACAAACAGACCCATTTTCTCACTAGTGAATAATTCAGTTTTTCTATTTACAAAGTCCACCATGTACATAGTGAATATACTGTATGACTACAACTCACCGTTAAAGGCAATGGGAGAAGAGACTCTGATTTGTTTACCCATTTGTGCACACATGAGTGTGCTGCTCTGAAAAGGAGGTGAGTTAAGGTGCATTGTTGGCACATTTCTATTTTGAGCTAACTGAAATAGACTTTACCATTGACTAATTAAAAGCTGGGTATAGTCAATGGTGTATTTTATTTAATTATTTTAAAGAGTACAATGGCGATATGCACTTATAGGTACAGATTGCTTATTACACACACGGATGTGCAGCAGCACACAAACATCTTTACTTACTTTCTTACTCCCAGTGCCGTTTCATATGGAAGTTGATATTTAGCCACACCATGTTGGTGTTTCATAACATCTAATTTTTACAAGGTGTGTCATTAGCCCAACGCTCAACCCTCAACCTGGAGGACCAGGACATACACACATACACTACGGACAATTTAGCTTTCCCAATTCACCTATAGCCCATGTCTTTGGACTGTGGGGGAAACTGGAGCACCCGGAGGAAACGAACACACAAACCCACGCAAACACGGTTTCCATGCAAACTCCCAACAGAAATGCCAAATGACCTAACCGGGGCTTGAACCAGCGACCTTCTTGCTGTGAGGGGACAGAGCTACCCACTGCACCACCATGCCACCTACACAAACATCTTTACATACTGAAAATTAATGGATTAAAATTCATTTATTCATTCATTTTCTTTTCAGCTTAGTCCCTTTTATTAATCCGGGGTTGCCACAGCGGAATGAACCGCCAACATATCCAGCACGTTTTTACAGCGGATGCCCTTCCAGATGCAACCCATCTCTGGGAAACATCCACACACACTCATTCACACTCATACACTACGGATAATTTAGCCTACCCAATTCACCTGTACCGCATGTCTTTGGACTGTGAGGTAAACCGGAGCACCCAGAGGAAACCCACGGGAACGCGGGGAGAACATGCAACTTCCACACAGAAACGGCAACTGACCCAGCCAAGGCTCAAACCAGCAACCTTTTTGCTTTGAGGCGACAGCACTACCTACTGCACCACTGTGTCGCCAGCATGGATTAAAATGTATAATGTTATTATTGTTAGTATAAATACAAAAATATGTTCCCTTCTACACCTTCTTCACCTCAGGGGGCTTTCGTGGCTTCCCTCTCATTTTGCAGATGGTCTTATCTAACACTTTTGTCACAAGTGAAGCATTAAGTTTTCTATTTACAATGTCCACCATGTAAATAGCAAATATACTGTATGACTACAACTCCCCATTAAAGGGAATGGGAGAAGAGACTCTGATTGGTTTATGCTCATAAAGGCTGATTTATTCTTCTGCGTCGAGTGATCGGCGAGACACATCCTTGCACATAGCATTTATACTTCTGCATGCTGTTTGTGTTGCTCTGCTATGACACTTACGAAACGCTAGCTGGCAGAAGGTTTTTATGTTCCTCTGGGTCGAGCTTCTTTGTGGGTGTTTTGTTTTTTCTGAATGCTACAAGTAGCTCAAACTCGCTCATTCAGAGGCGGGAACTGGCTGACGTGAAACAACTTTAATCATAAGGTAAACACAAGCCAAAAGTATCCATCTGGAGTGCCTTCACGCGGCTCGACACTTGTAAACAATCGCTCCTTCGAGCTTGCGGCTCTCAGCACCACCCACGCTCGTCATCACTACCAAGCCATCCAATCACAGAGCTTGCGCTACGCATCGTTGTGACGTGTAATTACATTTTTTGAGAGGTGCGCATCAGTGTCGGCTGTGCCAGAGCATACTCATGTGCTTGACGCAGAAGTATATATCAGCCTTAACACACTCATAACAGAAAGGCCTCTTGGCCCAGCAGGGAGTTAAACCAGTGACCTTCTTGCTCTGATGTGACAGTGCTGCCCCAACCATAACTTATTAAGAAAATATGGACAATCCTTTTAGATTCGCCAGGCACCTTTTCCCATTGTTAAAATAGCACACCCTAAAGCCTGGTTTATACTCAACGCGTCTGATAGTTCGATTGAGTGCCCATGGCAAATGTAACGTCATCACAGTGTTTGCGGAGGTTTGCTTTGGGTGCGTGTGACATGATTTCGGCTGGCGGAGTGCACAACATTTTTTTTAAACTCTAACTAACAGTTCGTGTGGCGCCGCATTTCATTTGCTTGTCTCCCCATGTTCGCGTGGGTTTCCCCTGGGTTCCCCGGTTTCCTCCCACCATCCAAAAACATACACCATAGCCAATGGACTAAACCAAATTATTACCTAAGAAAACCTTAGTTTACACTTCTCACACGCCGACAAGCAGGGGAGTTCTCGAGACCTTCCTGAGCTCGAACTCCCCTCTCGCTCTTCTAACAGGAGGGAGCCCCGGGCTCGAGGATATTACGAGCTCAGGGCTCTCTCCCGGGACAGCATGCCAATTACGCTTTATTGATCATCAGCTAAGTGTGAACTCTTGAAAATATGTTTGTTTCATCATTCATTTTGAATTGAAAATAATTTCAGAGTTACAAAACTATAATTAAGGAACAAATTATTTATTTGATAACTGAAATAGAATATTTGAACCTATCGGTTTACAACATACCCTGTTTTTTTGGACTTTATTGGTGATAATGGTTTATTCTTTCTTTACTAAATATATATATATATATATATATATATATATATATATATATATATATATATATATATATATATATATATATATATATATATATATATATATATATATATATTTGTAGAGCAACCCATGTTCTCTTGTCATTAATATTTCATTAAACTTTAATAGGTAAAACTGTCCGAGAAATGAACAAAAGTAAGTGATGAAAGTTTGATTAAAAAAATCTTGAATAGTTATAAAAATCTTTATAAACATTACAATAATTTATAAAAATAATTAGTTAAAAAATCTTGAATGTTAATAATGATGTGATGTAGTTCTGAAAACTTCCTAATTTTATGCATAACCATCTGACTTTACGATCATTTTTTTGACCGCCCCCTATCGTTTTAAATAATATCACAACAGCAAACTCGTCAAGTATAAAAGCCTCGTCCATTTCGTGAGGTGCGTGCGCAGTTAGCAGAGATGTGTGATGTGCCGCCAGGTGAAAGTATAAATCAGGCTTAAGTGCATCTGCATCGTGAGCTTTATATCATGAGCTTAGATCGTTAAAATAGTCCAATGTGTTATCTTACCAAATTAACATATTTACAACTTACATATTGTAGACAAGCAATCTGATCTGGTCATGTGACATTGATCAAATTCAATCAAAATTTTTCAATTATTTTGTAAATTAGGAAATGTAGCATCCTGCTGAAAGTGAATAGCAACAATAATTTATTCCTTAAAGAATTAAGAAGAAACACAGAGCCACTGTTGTAACCAGTGGGATTAAATAGGTTTAATTTACAAATGGTTTCAGTTGGAGTCATTCTTGTTTTTTTTCCGCTCGGCATACCAAAGAGCTGATGGAATGGGCTTCTCCAAGGAGATCTCTGCCAGGTTACAACAATTAGAGGGTGAATATAGGGGTATTTAAACACAGTTCTGCTCATCATTTTATGTTATTAGTAATCTCAGCCCAGTCTCATGTGGATGATTATGTTACATAATACCTGTTGTTATTGCCTGCTCTAAGTGCGTCTGATTAAATTGCTGCGGGTATAGATGTGCGTATGTGTGTGTGTGCATGTGTGTGTGGAGGTTTGTGCAGTTGCCATGCAGCAGCGGCAGCAGCACTGAGCTGAAAGCAGTATAAGCTCTCATCTGAATTGCCTGTCCACATTGATTAGAGGGAGTATGCGTGAATGGGATCTTAGATTTTCTAGTCTTCAGAATTAAGATAAGCCGCTCTGGAGCTGTGTGGGTTACACCCGGTTGACCCTCCTTCAGAGTGACACACCTGCAGCTGTGGGGCCGTTAGACTCACAAATCACCAGGGGTCTCGAACCGGTCCACTAACTAGCTCCATGCCTGTTGTTTTCACCATTTCTCTTCTGCGCTCTGCAGTCTCTCTTTCCAACCACTGCTTTCCCAAATCCTCACCTGCATCACAGAATCCCTCATTACTGGCATCCCTGCACTGTAAAAAAACACTCTCTTTTTTTGCTGTTTTTGTCTTGTTTTTATTTAAAGAATATTTTTTTAAACAAGGAACGATTATTTGAAAGGTTCACAATACTAAAGGTTCACTGTTTTTTTTTTCAGTTGTATTTATTTGCCTTTTTTAACAATATATGCTAATTAATATTAAAAAAAAATATTAAAATAGCTAGTGCTATTTTTATTCACCTATGGAATAAAATGATTAATCTAATGTGACAGTAAATACTTTTTTTAACAACCCAACTTTCAGACATTTCAAATAAATACTGTTTTCCTGAGCTTTCCATTTATCAATATAAGATTTTTTTGATTCGATCATTATAAACTCGACATGATTGATAGTAAAGCCCAACGAGTCTTCTTTCCATAGATATGTGAACTGTAAATGTAGACCAAATTATTCAGCAACTCATCACCTTAGAATTACAGTATAAGGTTCTATCTGACATTTTTGTCAAAATTAAATTAATGACATGTTCTTATTAAATAACAACTTATTTACATTATGGGATGTATTTTTTATGTTGTTTACATTTTAAGACTTTTTTATTTAAAAAAAAGCAAATGTTACACACATACTGTTTGCTATGTGGAATGTAAAAACTTTGAAGCTCAATATCTCAAAATTATTCAGAACGCAGATAGAACCTTACAATTCCAAGGTGACAAACTGTTAAACTGTTTCACACCGCAAGCGCGAGCAGAGCGTGAGCAGTAACAGTGCACAGGCGTTGGCCTTTTACACCAGCTGCATCAGCAGGGCGCAGCAGATCGGCAGCTTTTGCACAGATCAATCTATCTCTGTCTATTCTATCCATCCATCCATCCATCCATCCATCCATCCATCCATAAATACACTTTTTTTTACTTTTCATCCCCACCAAGCCCCCCAGCAACTTCATCCTATGCTGTTTCCTTAACCTGCAAGTCTTTATTTTACAAATTATATAGATCCTAAAGAACTGTCTGCTTCTCATGCTCTATGAGGAGTGTCATTCATGTATTTTAAAGTGCGCACGCTCAGAAGACAATCGCCTCTGATATCATGTCATTTTGTTTTTGATTGTCAGGATGATGCAGGTTATAATAATATTTATAAAATATAGTTATAATGCTATTCATACATGATCAAACTTGTGTGCAACTTACTAAGAAAAACTAATACTAAAATTGTTTTAAAAATGGTTTTGTAGTTCGGACCCAAATAAATATTTGTTGCCGTTTTTAACCGCTTAAGTTCATTTGATTGAATATAAACAAATCTGTGGATATTATAGACGCATTTAATGGGTGAAATTGCTACTTTTTACTGTCATTCAATGTGTTTTTTGTCAATATAATGCACTGAAGAACTGTCACTTTAATTGAGCGTGAGCAACGCAGCAAAAATAGACCCAGCACCGAAACTATCGCAGCATTGTTGCTTTAGTGACGCTGAAGCCTCGCACTGATGCACTGCTTCTGTGTGCAGTATGAAAGCTCTAATCTGTTAACATGGATGCCAAATTAATGTATAACTTTTTATTTTTTTTAAGCATGAACCTTTCCAGACCATAGTAAAGTCCAAGGTGTCTTCTTTCCAATGATACCTAATTTTGTAGGTGTACATCCCCAGAAGTGAGTGCTGGCTAACAGGTTAATACATATTTGTACATTTTGAACACCTAAAAGCTGAATAAATAAGCTTTGCATTGTTGTATGGCTTGTTAGGATTGGACAATATTTGGCTGAAAAAACAACTATTTGAAAATCTGGAATCGGAGGGTTAAAAAAAAATCGGTAACACTTTACAATAACAGTACATGAAAAATAATAAACTAAACATGAATAAACTAAACATTACTTTATTATGAGCGTTTACACTGAATAACAATAGAAAAGTGTCTGTCAACATCAACATCAACAGTTTAAACAGAAGTTCATGAGTAGTTAAGGAACAATTAATGATGATGTTCCCCTCCAAGTAAAGTCATTACATTATTATGCATTAACAGCTCATGAGTTCATGTTGGTTACATTTATCTTAAACTTAAATGTTAATTAATACATTTTTCAACAACATGTATTAACAAGTAATTAAGGTAGTGGTTATTCACACATGAACTCATATGACTCATGTTGTGGTTAAAGTTAGTTCATGATTAGCGCACGCATTACCTCATCATTAATTCATAATAAAGTAATGTTTAGTTTACATAATAATACATCATTAATCCCGTACTGCTATTGAAAAGGGTAACACTTTATTTTGATGGTCCATTTGAATATTAGTAGACTGTCTGCTTAATATGTGTTGATACTGAGATTTAACAGTCCATCAACAAACATTTAACTGACTATAAGAAACTTTGCAAGTACATGTCAACTTACACTAACCCTAACCCCAACCTCAACCCTAACCCCAACCTAACAGTGTACTTATAATCTAATGAGAATTAGTTGCAATGTAACTTAAATTCAACAAACGGACCATCAAAATAAAGTGTGACCTTGAAAAGTGTTACCAAAAAATCTAAATACTTAGAAAATCGCCTTTAATTGTCTAAATGTAGTGCTTTGCAATTCACATAGCTAAGCAAAAATGAGTTTTTATATATTTACAGTATTAAATTTACAAAATGTCATCATGGAACATGATCTTTACCTAATATAATGAAGTAATTTTGTGAAAAATAATAAATATTACTTGAAAATTATAAGTTTCTTAAGCATCAAATCACCATATTAATATGAATGATGATGTGGCACTGTACATGACATGATAACAAAATAATAAAATAACAAGATGTGATAGCATAACAATAAATACAAATATATTTTATTCAAATATCTTTATAAAATATCTTCCAAAAACAAAATTCAATTGTAATAATATTTTACAATATTACTTTTGGTGTATTTTGCATTAAATGCAGAACACAAGAAACTTCAAAAACATAAAAATAAAATGCGATAGAACGAAGCACAATGCATTTTAAAAAGAGAAAAGAAAACACTCACCCCAGGATGAGTGTATTCTGACCTCCTGCATTTCTGTCTGGTCTGAACTGCTCCGCCTTGACCAGAAGGGCCCTGCAGCCAGATGTAAAAATGACCGAGTCCATTACTATTTTCCGTCTATTATGAACACCTACACAGAGAGGTGTAAAAGGAAGGCTAGCGGCAGCAGGAAAGATTCGTCTCGCTCACCCCATTGTGTGTTCGCACTCCCACCATCTGCAACAACAACAAAAAAAGCATCATTCAGTCCAGAATTAGCAGACAAAGACGCAGATATTCACAGCTAAACAATAATTATCATTTGAATGCAGATGATTTTCTATTAAAGCTGAAGTGTGTAATGTCTTTAAAATCTTAAAATGCTCACTTAATATACAGAGACTGCTATATAAGCGGTTTTGAGAATCTGTTTGGCTGATCAGTATCAATTGTGGTTAGTGCATTGCTCTATTTTGTTTAATCAATATGTAAATGTCAATAATACATACAATTTTCTTTCTTTTTGGCATATCTTCCTGTAGACATGTATGTTCACAAACCACAGCAATGTAAAGCAAGACTATTCTTATTGTCCTGCCTTCATGGCTGTAAACATGTGACCATGAAGATAAGACATAATTTTGAGCAGGAAATGGGACTTTTTTAAAATAAATGCGTTTATTATTCTATAGTTTTGCTCATTCCACACATACAATTACATTTTAGCACCCATTTCTACTCTGAGCCTAAAATGCTGCTTGTTTCTGTGTCTTTAAGCCCGTTTACTGAAAAGCCCAGTTTGCTTTAATTGGTTAGCTGGCCCAGTTACGATTAGTCCACTGCTTGCAATGTGTGTTGAAACGGTAACAGCTCCTAACATAATTATATTTTAAGCTTCCAAGACTTTATTAGCAACTGTCAGCTGTTTACAGTATTTAATGTGTGCATTTAATGTTGGAATGTCTTTGTTTTGACCTGTTGAGGTTAATTTACCCAATAGCATTTGCACATTCTGGGTTGCCAGTTGCCAGAAAATAGAATGTAACTTCAGCCATAAAGACATCAAACTAACTGGCTGAGAGATTTCAGATTTCCACAATTTTTTACATTATTGTATCCTAGCATATTATTTTTACCTCACACTTGAGTTTATACTTATACTTACTATATATATATAATAAAAATCAATATTATATTATTCATTCATTCATTTTCTTGTCGGCTTTGTCCCTTGCGGGGTCGCCACAGCGGAATGAACCGCCAACTTATCCAGCACGATTTTACGCAGCGGATGCCCTTCCAGCCGCAACCCATCTCTGGGAACTTCCACACACACATTCACACTCATACACTATGGACAATTTTAGCTTACCCAATTCACCTGTACTGCATGTCTTTGGACTGTGGGGGAAACCGGAGCACTCGGAGGAAACCCACGCGAACCCAGGGAGAACATGCAAACTCCACACAGAAACGCCAACTGACCCAGCCCAGCCGAGGTTCGAACCTGCGACCCAGCGACGTTCTTGCTGTGAGGCAACAGCACTACCTACTGCGCCACTGGGTTGCCCCAATATTATATTAAATCATGGAAAATATTCCACACAACCACTATGTTTATGCACTTATTTTGCATGAAGCATAGAGCTTTTATTCAGAATACAGTTTTATGTGACATTCTATTCAGATCTGTTTATGGCATTCATTAATTTTTGTGGGAACATTATCAGTCCCAAAATTGTAGGGCCTAAAAAACAAGGTATGGTCTTTGACTCTGACCTGCTTTTTGATAAGCAGGTAAATGCAGTAGTTAAATCATGCTTTTTTCAGTTGAGGATTGTTGGCCAAAGTCAAAGACTTTTTAACCCCTGCTGAACTCGAGAGAGTAATACATGCATTCAATTTTGGACTACTGCAACTCAATTTATATAGGTATTGGTCAATCCTATATAAATCGCCTACAAGTGGTCCAAAACGCAGCTGCTAGACTTGCTGGCTCTCATGAATTTGGGCACAATACTCCCATCTTACTCTCTCTGCACTATGTTTTAGAATAGAGTTTAAAATTTGACGCTATGTTTTTAGGGTTTTAAATGGTATCTGAACTTGTGACTGTTATCATACAGTTGAATTATTAGCCCCCTTGAATTATTAACCCCCTGTTTTTTTCCCACAATTTCTGTTTAACGGAGAGACAATTTTTTCAACACATTTCTAAACATAATAGTTTTAATAACTCATTTCTAATAACTGATTACTTTTATCTTTGCCATGATGACAGTAAATAATATTTTACTAGATATTTTTCAAGACACTTCTATACAGCTTAAAGTGGCATTTAAAGGCTTAACTAGGTTAATTAGGTTAACTAGGCAGGTTAGGGTAATTAGGCAAGTTATTGTATATCAATGGTTTGTTCTGTAGATTATCGAAAAAAATATAGCTTGAAGGGGCTAATAATTGTGACCTTAAAATGTTTAAAATAAAAAAATAATAACTGCTTTTATTCTAGCCGAAATAAAACAAATAAGATTTTTTTCCAGAATAAATAATATTATCAGACATACTGTGAAGATTCCCTTCTTCTGTTAAACATCATTTGGGAAGTATTTAAAAAGAATTCAATGGGGGGTTAATAATTCTGTCTTCAACTGTATAGATAGATATTTAAGGTCATCAAGTCAGAAATTGTCTGGTAAAAAGTTGCCAGATCACAGTTAAAGAAAAAAGTAAACTGGGTCCATCGTTTTCCATCGTGGGCTTCAAATTGTGTAATGGTCTATCTCTCTCTATTAGAATAATCTCTACAGAATCCGTGTTCATGTTCAAGGGGAAACTGAAACTTCACCTTTTAGAAAAGGTTTTTAATACCTGTCATTTGAGCTTGATGTTTTCTGTTTCACGTTTTATGTATTGTATGTTTTTTAATCCTCTGATCTCATCTGATAATTTTAACACAATTTGTGTACAGCACAATGGTCAACAACTGTTGTTATATTGAGCTTGAGTAAGTCTAAGTATTCTGTAGGTTCTAAAACTGACTGGTAGGGTCTGAAATGTGCACTTAGTGGTCAGAAAATCAGAACACACAGGTCCAGCTGACCAATCTGAGCCAATGGCTTAGAAGAACAGACATAGCAGTATACAATAAAAGTAAAAATATATCAACGTGAAAAAAAAAAAAAACAGGTTCACTCTGAAAATGTACCTCTACATACATTTCTGGAGAGCCCCAAATACGTCCCAGGAGCAATTTTTTTTTTTAGTTTTTGTTTTCACAAATCCACCAGAGGCTGCTGTGTACGCTTTTTGAGATCTTGAATTTCTCTTGCGAGTGCCATCCGCACTTGCTGTTCTCTCTCATAAACCCACCAAAGGTCGCTGTCGACTGACTGACTTACTGACCGATCAACTGACCCACCCTCCTCCTTCCCTAAAGCCAACCAATTGTATTGATTGACCCGCCCACCCACTTCCCTAAACCCAACCAACAATTTTCAAAAGCAATCCAGAAAAAGTAAAGCCCTCGTCTGATTTTTACCACATTTTCAGATTTTACCACATTCTCACCCTGTTATTTACTTGTTTATTTCATTTTTTGAATTCTGTTTTTGTCTTACCCCCTTTCTGGAACCGTTCTTCACCAGACTCGAACCCTGTCATCGTGGTCCACTCCTCTCTGCGTCTCAGGTCTGCCTGCATAACAAGCATAAATGGATAACACAATCAGTCCTTCAAAAACAGCTGATTGGCCACCACTTTAATTGCTGTTTATGACTTTCTGAAGGAAAGATAAAAAAAAGCTGATATTATTTTATAGTTCTCAGTTCTATAGTTCTTGGTTCTATAGGTTTATCTGCTTTCATAAGTCGTTTGCTTTTCTCATTCTCATTCAAGCCAGACCCTTACTGGCTAGTCCCACATTTCCGACTCCATAACACAGAACTGTGGCTGTAAGAGAATAAAGCAGCATGCAACACTGGAGGCCGATGACAGGAAGTGCCTTGTATTTCACATTCTGTCTGGGGGTGAAGAGTCACAAGTGCCATTGTTCTTCCTCCTCTCGTCTTCCTGCTCGTCAGAGTCCTGCAGTGGCCACTTCTGCCATTATTCGCCGCTTATAAGCCGTTCATTCCCACAGGGGTTGTGTTGAAGAGCTTTATTGTCTGCTTTAAAACTTGGCACAGTAAAATTTAAAGTGGTTTTGTTTCCATGCTTATCGTTCCTAATCCCTGGGTAATCCCATCGTTTTCTTACCGCCAATCCCATGGGCCTGGCAGGCCTCAGATTCTTTGCTTTGGTGGCTCTTCTAATACCATTCCAGAAAAGGACAAGCACACGCTTCTATTAGACTGGTCAGCTTGTCCGCATTTCCGTCACAGGGTGACAGTAAATCCCTGAGGAATACACAGAGATTCATGAGAATAACAGCTTCTTAATTGGATTCATTTAGTCCTGATCACCGTCCTCATTAGCACCATTTGTGCGTAGCGATGTTGACTCATTCTTCTATTGCCATTCAAACCTCTTCGCTTCCCTCCGGAAATTTACAATTATGTTTCGTAAATTAATTCCAGCTTACGCCGATCACAAACACACCTCCCCCTATTGGTCCAACGTATCATTGCAACTGGCACACAAATGTGGCTTTATTTCTCCTTCGCATGCACATACATCTAGGTCAGGAGGAGGTTCAAAACATATGGCTCTTCTCATGTTCGCCTGTCTCTAATCCCCGTAATCCATTATTTGTCATGCTCCAAGTGCTGGGTTGCCATTGGAAGTTCAGGAGCAAAAGAGGATCAGGGCAGGTCTGAGAACAGAGCTGTGGACCGCGGCAGCTGGTGTTATCTGATCAGAGGCGACAGAACCTTTTGCGTGTACCTACGAGGCCCGGATCCGCCGCTGCTTCTCTGTTCATGCGTAACATGCATCTGCCAGAGCTCACTGTGATGTACTTGTGCTGTTCTATTAAAAGCTGTCATGAGCCGTGACTCCTCCGTGTCCGTCATGACTCTTTATGAATGCACATGTGATGGGGAAGCATCGTTTCTGTTGTGTTGCTGTGCGCTAGCCTGTCAGGCGAATACTAATGCGTTTATGATAAGTCAGTTATTAAAATGAGGGAAGCATATTTATATCTGTTCATTCGACAGTAGGTAATCTGAAATGGCATTTTCATGGCTTTTAATAATCTGGGCAATGGCAGTTTCTTCGTATATCTACTGATACATCAAGTTGCATGTTGGATAAGTAGTTAGCATGGTTGCCTCATAGCTGGTTCGAGTCCTGGATTGGACAACGAGACCTCTCTGTTTGAAGTGTGCATGCTCTCTCCACACTGTAAAAAAATTACGTAATAAAAAAGTCATGACAATGTATGTTTTTACGTTACTTTAAGTTAATTTAGAAAGTTATTCAGGTCTAACTTGATTTTTTAAGTCAGCTTATTTGATGTAAGTTCAAATTATGTGTGAAGATACATTGATTCAGCTTAAAAATGTATTTGAGCAACATATTTTTTACAGTGCATGTGTGTTTGGGTTTCCTCTAAGAGTTCCGGTATCCCCCACAGTCCTAAGACAGTCCTATGACAAGGTATAGGTGAATTGAATTAACTAAAGTGTGTGGATGGGAGAGTGTGTGGGTGTTTCCCAACACTGAGGGTTCAAATATGCTCTCAATTGTGTCTGATTGCGGATGGAAAGGCATCTGCTGTTTAAAACAATTGCCAGAGTAATTGGTGGTTCATTCCACTGTGGTAACCCCTGATAAACGAAATAAGCCGAAGAATAGTCAGTGAGTCAGTGATACAGTACATTAAAGCATTTAAATGCATGTAAAGTGTCTACTTCATTATGTTTCAGATACATTTTTGTAAATAAATGTCAAAATATGGGAAAGAGAGCATTCTAGTAACACTTTACAATAAGGTTCCATTAGTTAATGCATTTACTAACATGCACAAACAAAGAACAATACATTTATTACAGTATGTATTTATGTGTCTTAATATTAGTGGATAAAAATAAAGATGTTCATTGTTAGTTCATGTTATCTTAAGGCTGATTTATACTTCTGCGTCAAGCACATGTGTATGCTCCGGCGCAACCAACTTGTGGTCGCATAGCCCTTGCCAAGGCCGTCAGCGACGCTGATGTGCACCTCTCAAAAAATTTAACTACTTGTCACAATGACGCATAGCGCAAGCTCTGTCATTGATCGGCTTGGTAGCACTGACAAGTGTGGGCAGAGGTGAGAGTCGCGCGAGCCCGATGGAGTGACACTTTACAAGTGTCCAGTCGCGTGAAGGAGCTCATGATGTTGTTTTGTGTTTACATTATGATTAAAGTTGTTGCACGTTCGCCGATTCCCATCACTGGATGAGTGAGTTTGAGCCACTTGTACATTAAGGTAGTGTTCAGAAAAAACAAAACACCAGCGAAGAAACTCGACACAGAGGAATATAAATATCTACTGCCAGCTAGCGTTTCGGAAGTGTTATTGCAGAGCAACACAAACAGCGCGCAGAAGTATAAATGCATGGCTGTGTGCATTGCATGAGCCGTGGGTCACGCCCATTACACGACACAGAAGTATAAACCTGACTTTACAGTGCATTAACCAGTGTTTAATTTGTAAATTGCGAGGGTCCCGGAACAGATTGGGGTAATGGATTCAGTATGCTACCAGAGGAGGGAGAGGTGTCATGGACGAAATTGAAGACCGGGGATGGGGGGTGGTGGGTGAGGTAGTCGCGGGCAAAAGCAAAAAGGGGGATCAGTAAAATGAGGTGCCGGATCAATTTCAGAGGTGCCAAATCCAAACACAGCTTGTTCTGGCACAAATTAAGCCCTGGCAATAACTGATGTTCTCACAAGGTGTAGAAGAATTGTTCATTCTTATTTCATGTTAGTAAGTACATTGACTAACATTACCCAATAGAGCAGGGGTGCTCAACCCTATTCCTGGCGATCGACCTTCCTGCAGTTTTCAGTGGCAGCCCTTATCAAACACACCTGCCTGTAATTATCAAGTGCTCCTCACGTTCTAAATAATTGGTTCAGGTGTGTTTGATCAGGGTTGGAGCTGAAATCAGCTGGAAGGTCGATCTCCAGGAACAGGGTTGAGCACCCCTGCAATAGAGTCTTATTGTAAAGTGTGACCAATTTTCCATTGTCATTCAGTATAACAGATTTATATTTAGTAGTCATACGACATTTTATTAAATTAGATTTTTAAGCCCTTCAGACCCGAATTATGTTTCAAGTTTCTGAAAAATGTAAAAGTATGTTTTCAGTTCTTGAGGCTATAGATGAGACCAAATTACAATAATAAAATTTTAACACCCTTTAAGTATATATATATATATATTTTTTTTGCCAATTTCAATGGACATCAGGTCAGAACAGTTGTACTTCCACCAACATAAAAAAAAAAAAAAAAAACATAAATGATTGCTGGTATAATCTTGAAATTTATTTTCAAAATCACAAAAAAAGAACATTTGTACTTTCATTTTGAGGTTTTTGTTGTATAGATTGCATCTTGTTTATAGCAAACGTTATCTTCATCTTTCTCATCACTCCACATAATGTCCACATCTGAGACATTCTCATCTGCCAAATGCTCAAGAACTTCAAGATCTGTATATTCTGCATATGGAATTGCTTCTGCAATGAATTATTACATCGATATAGTCTTTTTTATAAATAAAAAAGATCAATCAGCATTACTGGAGATTTAATTTCAGAAACAGATTTTGAACCCATTGTCCATCCTAATGGACAGACATAATTGAAAATAATTCTGATCTAAAGCTTGCAATGTTACCACAGATTTTAAACTTTAATTAGTAAGTGCAATCCCTCTTTTTTACATACAGTCTATGATATATTGGCAAACATATCAGTAAATATGTATAAAAACATTGTAAATGTGGCTTACGTCAGTGTCTGGAATGAAGTGATGCCATGCTGCTTTTTTTCAGAGTAGTGGATTTTTATCAAATTACAACGTGCGGAGCCTCACTGCCATTTGATTGGATGACAATCGTCTACTCTCATGGACTGCAGGCTTTAAATTAGATGAAATGCCCAGGAATCACAAAAAAACATGTTCTGACATGTGACATCGATTGTAATGGACACAGGATCCAAAGGGGTTAAAACCTTTATGGAGAAAATGATGTTAATATGGATATTACGGATAAAATTATGGTTAATTAGTATTTTGGCTGCAGTCTGATCCTTAAATAGCCTTTAATATCAAATCAGAAAATGATCCTTTATCAAATATGCCTGACATAAGATATTTATTTACATACATATATATTTTATATCAGATATCAATGCTCAACTTGTAAGTCCAATAGACTGTGAGACACCTTGAAAAAGCGAGCGGTGAGGAAATTACAGTCATGTACCGGCATCAGTTCTTTTAAATTAGATATTGATTCGTATATATCTAGAATGCATCATTGGAATGGCTTCCTGTGTGTTATAGATGATAATATGAGGGCAAGCGCTGATGATGTGTGAGGTCTGTGTGATTTACACAGAACAGCGAGAAGCGTGCGCGACTGAGAGCTCGGTGCTGTTAGCAAACACCCCGTGCCCATCCCTGCTGGCACAGACTCATGTCAGCGTGTCGTAGAGGAGTTCCTGTCTCACTGTGTGGCACAGTTGTCACAGTAGGGTTTGAGCCCTATGTTGTTTACACCAAGAGAAGAGACGAAGAGGAAGGGGAGTTTGAATACAGTACACAAATAACACACTATAAATCAGTCTACTCGCAGTCCATGCATCTTCCATCCATGCATGATTCAACGACTGCTGGATCCACGTCGCCAATCAGGACTGGAGACGCCGCAGGAGCTACAGTCAATCACGCTAGGAGCTGGAGATCTTGCGATCTCTCTTTGAGGGCATTACAGTGATGGACGCGTGTCAGGCGGTTGTATCAATGGCATGACATACGAGGATAATTTGCTGTCTTACATCCCAGCTGCTTAATGGATTCGAGAGGCAGGAGATCTTACAGGCAGAGCCGAGAGAAAGAGTGAGAGAGAGAAAAAGAGTGAGAGAATGAGGGTTCTCTGACTGGCACTGTCTCTGCCCGGCGCCTTCTGCGGTTTACCTGTCAAACTGAGTGTGAAAGTGGTAACTAGGGCTGGCTGGTATGGCAGATCAAGGCTGAAACCATGTGTTGAACACTAGGGGGAACCTTTTTTTTTGGAATGTATTTTTAAAGGGGGGTGACATGGTGGCTCAGAGGTTAGCCAGTTGGCATTTGTGTGTAGAGTTTGCATGTTCTCCCTGTGTTTGTGTGGGTTTCCTTCGGGTGCTCTGGGTTTCCCTACTGGAGATCTTGCGATCTCTCTTTAAGGGCATTACAGTGATGGACGTGTGTCAGGCGGTTGTGTTAGTAATGTTAGTTCACTGTCTGCTTAATATTAAAAGCGGCTTATTACCTGCTAAGATACTGGCTGTTGATTAGTACATATAAAGTAAGATTCCGTCAACCCAGGCTCATTCTGATCACGTACCCCTATATACAGTACATTTCTGGAGAGTGCCAAATACATTCCAGGAGTTTTTTTTTTGCAGTTTTTGTTTGAATCTGCCAGAGGGTGCTGTCAGCTATCTAACTGAGTGATCGACTAGCCCACCCTCCTCCTTCCCTAAACCCAACTGATAGTGTTTTAAAATGCCCTGATTGACCAGCGCCCACCCACTTCCCTAAACCCAACCGATAGTGTTTTAAAATGCCCTAATTTACCAGCGCCCACCCACTTCCCTAAGCCCAACCGATAGTGTTTTAAAAAACACCAATTGACCAGAGCCCACCCACTTCCCTAAACCCAACCAATAGTGTTTTAAAATGCCCTGATTGACCAGCGCCCACACACTTCCCTAAACCCAATCGATAGTGTTTTAAAATGCCCTGATTGACCAGCGCCCACCCACTTCCCTAAACCCAACCGATAGTGTTTTAAAATGCCCTAATTTACCAGTGCCCACCCACTTCCCTAAGCCCAACCGATAGTGTTTTAAAAAACACCAATTGACCAGCGCTCACCCACTTCCCTAAACCTAACTGATAGTGTTTTAAAATGCCCTGATTGACCAGCACCCACCCACTTCCCTAAACCCAACCGAGTTTTAAAATGCCCTGATTGACCAGTGCCACACACTTCCCTAAACCCAACCGATAGAGTTTTTTTAAATGCCCTGATAGACCAGTGCCCACCCACTTCCCTAAACCCAACCGATAGTGTTTTAAAATGCCCTGATTGACCAGCGCCCACACACTTCCCTAAACCCAATCGATATTGTTTTAGAAAAACACTAATTGACCAGCACCCACCCACTTCCTTAAACCCAACCAATAGTGTTTTAAAAAGCACCAATTGAACAGCGCCCACCCACTTCTCTAAACTGGTAACAGCGGAAAAGCCGACCATATGTCGGTAAGTGGTCAGCTGGCAAGTGTGAAAAGCAACGCCATCATACCGCCCTGTAGTGTTTGTTTTAAAGATGAAATGCAGCCATGCGTACTTCTGGCTACATAATTCGCAATTTTCAGAAATGTATATAGGGCTACGTTTTCAGAATGAGCCTATGTTGTTTTCTAAATTCCTAATCCTACCTAAACCCTATAATAATAATAATAATAATAATAATAATAATAATAATAATAATAATAATAATAATAATAATATCTAAACCCAACTACTATTCTACTATCAATAGGCAGCTAATAAGTAGTTTATTGAGTTAAAAGTCAGAGTTAATGGTTTGATAATAGCGTAAAATGTACCTTAAAATATAATGTGACCAAAGATGCTTTATTTTTTAGTTTTGCTCCAAAACAATGACAACATTCTCATTTAGAACATATGCATTCAAAATTTACTGTCTCTCACTTACAGCAATATAATTACAGTGGTTTTTATGACATTACAGAAATTCTGTTCAGAAGTGCCCCACCCTCTACATACTATGCAGACTGTAGTCACTTGTTCACACAGTTACTATGTTTCAAATAGTGAATGGCATATAATACGCTACATATGGAATAAACAATTCAACTGTGTAAATATGATTTCCTTTGCATTGAATAATATTTGTTTTTTTATACACAATTTATTCTGGTGAAGAAAAAAAAAGAAAACAGCACAGATTGAATCATATGGTTAAGACTGCAAAACACACATTGACAAATATGAATTCTACACAGAATGCTATAGTTAAAAATGGTATCAAGGCGGTTAGGAGGAGATAGAGTTCATAGCATTATTATTATATACGAGAGATGCTATATAAAAAGGCTATTGAATATCCATTAGATGACATTGTAGTTTAATAATCTTGGTTTTCAAACATCACATACTGTATTTAGAGAATTGCTTTTTAATTCACAGGTTGTTTAAAACTGAATCATTTAAGTGGAAATCATGTTAGGTAACTGTGAACAGTAACACTCTGCCTTTTTTATTTGATTGGCCATCTCAGTAATTGATGAGTGCAATACTAATTGTAAATTATTTCAGATTAAACATTTAACTTTGTTAAAATCCTGTCTATTTTTAATGTGTACTGCATATTTGCAAATCAAGCTAGCTAGATACATTTATACTATGTTTTATAAAAATATTAAATGATGTATAATTTTATTGACATACTAAATATAATATATTTTTTTTTGATTCATTCGTGAACTGCAGTCATTTAAGTTTGTCAGGTAAAAGGCTAATTAGACTAATTGCACGGTTAATTAAAAGTGTGAAGATGTATTTTAACAGAAGTTGTCTGTAGCTTGTCATTAATTGGTGCTAATTTACACTTTTGAATTGCTATAGGGAAGCTTGATCTCTGCTCTGGCAACTTTTGATGTAGAACGTTTAACAAAGTTACTTTTATTCACATTTGTAGGAGTCAAAATTATTGTCTGGGTTGGTAAATTGTGATACAAATGCTAGGATATTGAGACACTTGTACATTTTCTGTCATTGTTTTCTGTTTTATTTTTTAGAGTGTAATCTAATATAATAGTGTAATCTAATACGTGAACATTACATTATGTAGCCTGAGAACAGTTCTTAGTGCTCATATTTTAGTATTCTTAAATTTAAAGAGATAGTCCATCCAACATTTTAACTCACCTTTAATTTATTCAAACATTTATGAATTTATTTTTGAGCTTGTGGAGCTGTTTCTGATGAACTCTGGGTCATCATGCTACTTTCTTTTCACTGTCTGTTTTGGTTGTGTTTTTGTCTGTGTATTACTAAAAACAATAGTCTCAAACTCAATTCCTAGAGGGCCACAGCTCTGCAAAGTTTAGCTCCAACCACCCCCAACTTACACCTGCTTAATAGTCTCTAGTAGTCTTGAACACCTTAATTAGTTGGATCAGCTGTGTTTGATTAGGGTTGAAGCAGAATTGTGCAGAGCTGCGGCCCTTCAGGAATTGAGTTTCAGACCTATGCTAAAGAACAATGCAGAATTTGGTACTTCAGTGGGTTGTTATATAAGCAACCCATGCTTATTGCGGATACGTACCCAGGTCTGCATTTCTGGGGACATCGAAATGCATAACCTTAGGTAAATCTGCTCGCAGTTTTTGTTCTTTCAAATCCACCAGAGGCCGCTTTGTATGCTTTTTGATGATCACAAATTCTTCTTGTGCATCCTCTTCTCGTGTAAATCCACCAGTGGGCGCAATATACACTTCAGCCAACCAGGCCAGCTTGCAGTCGACTGAATGACTGACCAACTGATTCACCCACCCCATTTCCTAAACCCAACCAATAGTGTTTTCAAAAGCAATCTAGAAAAGGATAAGCCACATGATTTCACCACGTTTTCAGCCTGTTGTTTATTTATGTATTTGTTTATTAATTTTTTGCTTTTGTTTTGGTTCTGGAACAGTACTTCGCTAGACTCAAATCTCGTCGTCTGCTCCACGTCCCAAGTCTACCGATGTACGCGGCGAGCCACAGGGCAAACTGGTGATGCCAGAAAAGCCGTCCATATGGAGATAAGCGGCGAACTGGTAGCTCTAAAATGATCACAAGTCATCACACCGACCCGTAGTGTTTGTTTTAAAAACAAAATGCATCCAGCAGTGGATACATAATTCACATTCTCCAGAAATCTAGACAGGGGTACTTATCCACAATGAGCCTGTGTTGCATATTAGCACTTTATTAGTAAATTAAATAAAGTAGTTTATGTATTTGTAAAAAATCTGAAACCATATTTAGAAATAGAAATATACCTGTAGAAGTATTACACTTTAGCTTTATACAGTCGTTTAACAATTACAGCTGATAGTTTTTACATTGAATTCTCTACTTGAATATTCAAAATCAGCATGAGCACAATTAACAAGCTTAATTGGAGTATTTTTGATCTAATATATCTGGAATGTTAAAGTGGATTTAATTGGTGTATTTATTTAATCTGCTCTGTATTTATTTAATTTTTACTTGTAATAAAGTAATAGTATCAAGGAATATATTGCTATTGTATAAAAAATGCCTGTCGATCACTACAATACTACTACTGTACCTTCACAGAGCAGCAGAATGTGGTTGTCAGTCCTCTGTTCCAAAACTAAACACACTTACATTGGCACTCAGTCTGGCTCCTCTAACACAGGGTGATGTGTCCTTTATGTAACTCAACTGACTTCCTTAAATTTTCAGTGCTCGCATTCGGAGGGTGAGATGAGGTTGAAGCTTTTAGATCCGGCCTCTGTTTTCCAGCAGAGCTGCTGCCATCAGTTTTTCGGTCTGAGCACAAACCGAATGAAGCGCTCTGCAATTCCAGACTGCTGGCGGTTAATTAAGATTTGATGGATGAACTTATGATTGGACTCATTTATTAAATAACATCCTGTCAATTGTGATAAGACTTTTTTTTTTCTTCCAGTGTTAGCGATGTCATCATATTTACTTGGGTCTCTGTTGTTATGGTTACAGCAGTGGTAGAGAGTTTATTTCTGTATGTGGGTGCAACTGTGGAAAACAATCATATAGACTACGTATGTAAAATTGCAAATAATACACTGTGATGATAATAATAAGATCAAACAATAAACCGAATGAACTTGCTCTCTATGCTTTTTTTTTGTAAAAAGGCAGTGGATAGAATAGTATGACATATACATATTGGCATTGTTTTTATCATTGTAATTATCATTGCATTATCAATACATTATCATAGCATTGCTGGCAGCTATCTCTCTGCAACTCTCACATGATCGCCCACTGAAGCTAAGCAAGGCTGTGGCCGGTCAGTACCTGGATGGGAGACCACATGGGAAAGCTAGGTTGCTCCCAGATGTAGTGTTAGTTAGACCAGCAGGGGGCACTCAACATGCGGTCTGTGTGGGTCCTAACACCCCAATATAGTGAAGGGGACTCTATACTGCTCAGTGAGCACCATCTTTTGGATGAGAAGTCAAACTGAGGTCCTGACCCTCTGTGGTCGTTAAAAATCTCCTTTGAAAAAGAGTAGGGGTTGGACCCGGGCATACTGGGCAAATTTGCCCACTGGCCTCTGTCCATCATGGCCTCATAACCATCCCCATATCATAATTGGCTTCATCACTTTGTCTCCTCTCCACTAATCAGCTAGTGTGTGGTGTGTGCGGTCTTGCACAATATGGTTGCCATCGCATCATCCAGGTGGATGCTGCACACTGGTGGTGGATGAGGAGATTCCCCCAAAAATGTGTAAAGCGCTTTGAGTATCCAGAAAAGCACTATATAAATGTAAGGAATTATTAATATTAGTCATCCATTAATTTTCTTTTTTGGCTTAGTCCCTTTATTAATCCAGGGTCGCCACAGTGGAATGAACCGCCAACTTGATCCAGCACATGTTTTACGCAGCGGAAGCCCTTCCAGCTGCAACCCATCTCTGGGAAACATCCACACACACAGCCTACCCAATTCACCTATAGCACATGTCTTTGGACTGTGGAGGAAACAGGAGCACCCAGAGGAAACCCACACGAGCACAGGGAGAACATGCAAACTCCACACAGAAACGCCAACTGACCCAGCCGAGGCTCGAACCAGCGACCTTCTTGCTGTGAGGCAACAACACTACCTACTGCGCCACCGCATCACCCAATTATTAATAATACTATTATTAATATTATTATTATTATTGTCATTATTATTATTATTGTAATTATTATTATTATTATTATTATTATTATTATTATTATTATTATTATTATTATTATTGTCATTATTATTATTATTATTATTATTATTATTATTATTATTATTATTATTATTATTATTATTATTGTCATGATTATTATTATTATTATTATTATTATTATTATTATTATTATTACTATTGTTATTATTATTATTATTATTATTATTATTATTATTATTATTGTTATTATTATTATTATTATTATTATTATTATTATTATTGTCATTATTATTATTATTATTATTATTATTATTATTATTATTATTATTGTTATTATTATTATTATTATTATTATTATTATTATTATTATTGTCATTATTATTATTATTATTATTGTTTTTTATTATTAATATTGTCATTATTATTATTATTATTATTATTATTATTATTATTATTATTATTGTCATTATTATTATTATTATTACTATTATTAAATTATAAAGCACTGCAATAACTATATTATTACAGTTTATTTAGGTTTTTGACAATTTTGACACATTTATTTGCTTTTTTTCTACAGACTACTGATGACATTTCTCCCAAATGTAAAATAAAAAATACTGTCATTTAGAGCGTTATTTGCATAAAATAACTAAATAAATGTACATGTTTTCAGACATGTTTGTATTATTTCTAACTACAGAAAAGTAAATATAGTCATTCATTCATTTCCCTTCGGTTTAAGAATGAACCGCTAACTATTACAGTATATGTTTTACGCAGTGGATGCCCTTCCAGCTGCAACCCACTATAGGTAAGCACCCATACACACTCATTCACACACACTGATACACTACGGCTAATTTTGGTGTAATATGGTGTCTTAATGTTTCTACATAAGCTGTAAATGTGCAGCAAAAATATACAGTGTTTTTTTTTTTTAAAGCAGACATTTTATTTCGATGCATTGTCACCAGAACAAATTTAAGTAATGTCATTGACAAAAAATTCTCTCCAACAAAATGGTAAACTGTTTTAAATTTAAAGTTTTTCTAAGACGTTTCTAAGAAGTTATATTTTGTTTTGACAGTGTTGTTGTTGTTGCTATCAGTGTCGTCGTTTATGTTATCATTGCTGTTGCTGTCATCATTGCTTTTGGCATTGTGGCATTGTCATTATCATTGTTGTTGTCATTTTACGTTGTCGTGTATTGGTTGTTTTTATTATTGCTGTTCGCGGTTTTGTTGTTGTCATTGTTGTCGTTGTTGTCTTTATTTTGTTTTTGTTGTTGTCATTTATTTTTTATTTTTTTGTTGATGTTGTCATTGGGCAGCACGGTGGCGCAGTGGGTAGCATAATTGCCTCACAGCAAGAAGGTCGCTGGTTCGAGTCCCGGCTGGGTCAGTTGGCATTTCTGTGTGGAGTTTGCATGTTCTCCCCGTGTTCGCGTGGGTTTCCTCACGGTTTCTAAAAACATGTAGTATAGGTGAATTGGGTAAGCTAAATGTCTGTAGTGTATGTGTGTGAATGAGTGTGTATGGATGTTTCCCAGTGATGGGTTACAGCTGAAACGGCATCCGCTATGTAAAACATATGCTGGATATGTTGGTGGTTCATTCCGCTGTGGTGACCCCGGATTAATAAAGGGACTAAGTCGAAAAGAAAATGAATGAATGGTGTTGTAATTGATTTTGTTGTTGTTGTTTTTGTAGTTGTTGCTATTTTTGTTGTTTTTTGCACCTCTGGTTAAGAACCACTGAGGTGTTTTACCGACATTATAAATGGAAAATAAGTCAAACATTTGCTAAACCAGAAAAAAATAACCAGCTACACCATTTAAACTATAGAGTCACAGCAGTTTTCCAAAACTAACACAAGAATAGAAATGTATCATGTAAACAGCATCAATTGAGAGTCACACCTGTTTGTAAATACAGTTGTCAGTCTCAAACACTTTGACTGTGTGAATACAAGCAATTAGCCAAGCCTCTTTAATGAACATCCAAACAATAGATAATGAGCTATTTTCTCTTAAGATCTTGTGTACTGTGCAACTAATTACATTTCAAATCAGCAGGATGATTGGAGTGTTGCTGGAAAAAGCAGGTGTGAGTAAAAAAAGAGGAAAAACTGCAGTGACTTTGAGAGTTTGAAAGTCTTTGTTTTGGAAGAAACGGCTGAGCTGACGAATCTCGTCTTCATTCATAGCATGATGTTACTGGAGGATTTATCAGCTGAAAAGAAAAAGATGTTCTTTGTTGTTCTCTAAAGGCTCCCTTGCGTTACATCACACACTTACTACTGTGCCCAATAAAAGAAAAGCATCCCAGAACACACAGTGAGCCGGGCTGGAACTGCTGTCAGATTGTAGAAATCGGGTTTATTTTTTAAAATATATATATATTTTTTTTTCTGGACTCAGTTTTAAAATTTTCATATAAATAAATAAATAAATATGGGTGTCACCGTGGCGCAGTGGGTAGCACGATCGCCTCACAGCAAGAGGTCGCTGGTTCGAGCCTCGGCTGGGTCAGTTGGCATTTCTGTGTGGAGTTTGCATGTTCCCCCCGTGTTGGCTTGGGTTTCCTCCGGGTGCTCCGGTTTCCCCCACAAGTTCAAAGACATGTGGTGTAGGTGAATTGGGAAGGCTAAATAGTCTGTAGTATATGCGTGTGTGAATGAGTGTGCATAGATGTTTCCCAGTGATGGGTTGCGGCTGGAAGGGGATCTGCTACCTAAAACATATGCTGGATAAGTTGGCGGTTCATTCCGCCGTGTCAACCCCAGATTAATAAAGGGACTAAGCCGAAAAGAATATGGATGAATGCATAAATAAATACTGTTACAATTTAACATCAATTTTGCAATAAGCAAACGCATAAATAAATAAAAGTTTATGTTAAATGTTGCATTTGATTTTTTTTTTATAATATTAATAAAACGAATAAACAATGAATGAATGAATGAATGAATGAATACATTAAAATATGAATGAATGAATAGATAAATAAATAAACAAACATTTCCAATTTAACATATATTTATCAAACAAACAAACAAACAATAAATAAATACATATTGTTACAGTTTAACATTGATTTATTAAAGATTTTGCAATAAGCAAACACATAAATAAATAAATGTTTATGTTAAATGTTGCATTTGAAAAAAATGTGATAAATCACAGTTGTGATAAATCATGATAATATTAATAGAAAAAAAACAAACAATAAAAAAAAAAAAAAAAAATTAATAAACATTTGCAATTTAACATATATTTATTAAACAACCAATAAATAAATAAACATTTAAAGTTTAACATTTATTTATTAAACAAACAAACAATAAATTGATAAATTAATGAAAAAAACTTGATTTTATTTCTAAAAATGTTAAAATTAAATAGATTTTTGAAGAAGATTGGAATTTAAAAAATATATATAGTGCTGGTCAAAAAATTATTGCAATTGTCACATTAAAATGTTTGTTTTGCCATAATTTAAGTGTGTGTACAGTGTATATTCATTATGTATAGATAAATACTCACACGCGTGCATATATTTGAGGAAATGTCTATTATATTTAGATATAAACTATATATGTATATGATACAAGTTATATACAAATTTAAATATATTGTCCAGCAATAAAAATAATTATTATTAATAATAATAATAATAATTATAATAATAATAACAACAAACATTTAATAAGCAAATGAACAATCGAACGAACTAACTAACGAATGAACATTATGTTATTAATAGTTAGCAAATTGTCAATATATTCTCATTTACTGTAATTAAGACATCCTAGTTTCTGAATTTACTATACATTTAAAGATTAAATGTTAGTAATATTAAATAAGTTTTTAAAAAATGTATTTAACTATGTAGCATTTATTTATCTATTATTAATTTGGCAAACTTTGTGACATTCCGCATAGAAAATATATTTTTATTGATCAGGTACACTTCATGACTGTATACACATACACTGCGTAATTTCATGTGTGTTTTCGTCATTGTGGATAGTCAGTGCTCCAAACCTGTGTAAAATATTATGCTGTAAATATATTAGGAAAGTTCCATAAGTAATACTACTGTTTATGACCTGTGACTTTATTAATCTGGTATTTACACACTTGTTATGTACTTGTTTTTTTCAGTTCAAGACAACAGCGGCACAGATGCGGTGCGTTTCTTTTCAACCAAGCGTCAACAAAGATCAGTTCAAGGGGAGATTTCGAGCATCATTAGTTCGGTGTGTACATTTCAGACTTATTTACTGACTGAAGGCATGGCAAACTAATTAAGTGAAAGACACTGAACGGGCACTCATTAGGCAAGCTATCCATTTATGCGTGCAGACGTCCTGCTGGCTCCTACTGGAAAAGGCCCTCGCAGATTCATTGTTCTAATGAAGTTGGCAAAAGCCACCCGGTGCCAGTGTAGTGACAAATCACTGTCAGGCTCCCACTGAGAGAGACGTTGTCAAGGCAAACAGTAAAAAGTCAAGTATATTCATTGCTGAGTAGGACTAAGTGACAGATTGTGACCATCAGATGATCAGATTTTGCAGATTTTAGACAAAAACAGTAGAAAACAGTAGAAACCATAGTCGACAAAGGAAACGACACTTAAGCTCTACATAATGTACAGTTGAAGTCAAAATATTAGCCTTCCTGTGATTTTTTTTCTTTCAAATATTTCCAAAATGATGTTTTTCATAATATTTTCTATAATATTTTTTTTTTCTCCTGGAAAAGTCTTATTTTTTATATTAGAAAGTGACGTAAAGTAACTAATTACAAATACTCAAATTACTGTAATTGAGTAGTTTTTCTCAGAAATTGTAATTTACTAAGTAGTTTCAAAAATGTGTACTTCTACTCTCCCTTGAGTACATTTTTTATTGCTGTATCAGTACTTTTACTCCACTACTTTCCTTCAACCTGCTGTCACTACTTTATTTGTTCTTGTCTATGGGGATTAGAAAAATCAGCCCTGTGATTCCTGTCCAATCTAATCGCACATAGAAGGTAAATCGCATCATAATGAACTTCCTCAAGGCATGGGCAATTTATAAATGCAGCAAACTGTTTAGAAGCATTAAAAGTGTACAAGATGTCCAAAATCTTTACACTCATTGACCCAGAGACTGTTTAGATGCATGTCACTGATGAGAAGATGATGGTTGTTTACTGTATGATGACCGAAATGGCCGACGCGGGCGTCCTGGGGCATTGTTTTTCCACGTGTCAATGTTTATCAATAGATTACATCAAGATGGACTTGAGTAATCTTGACAAATTGTACATCAGTTTAAAGCTACAACCCTCGAGCAGCCATTGCAGCTAGTTGTTTTTCAATGGGAAGCGTATATAGAACGTCCCTAAGCTGGTTGGCTGGTTTTAGCTGGTTTCCAGCCATTTCCAGCCTGGTCTTAGCTTGACCAGCCAAAACCAGCTATGCCCAGCTTAAACCAGGCTGGTCAAGCTGGTTTTAGCTGGTTTAAGCTGTTCATTTTCCAGCCTGACCAGCTAAGACCAGGCTGGAAATGACTGGAAACCAGCCTGGAAATGGCCAAAACCCCTCTAAAACCAGGCTGGTCGACCAGCTAAAACCAGCCAACCAGCTTAGGCTGGTTTAAGCTGGATTTTTCAGCAGGGGTATTTGCTAAATTTTGTTTAAGTTAAACAGAAAATGCTTATTAGACATGGAGTACATATCATAGCAATAACAACAAACACACGCATTCATTGCTGTACATCACGGTTTATTTTGAAAGGTAAGAGTCCACAGAAAAGCATCCCGTGAAGCACATTTAGGCCACCGACACAATAGTGTTGAATTATGGATGGTTATTCATTTGTTTATGTCACCATTTCTGCCGGAGACCTGTTTTACCATGCTTACCATGTTACTTACACGCAAAAACGGCATCTTTGTAGTAAAAGGCAACTCAATGTCATAGCTTACAGTGTTACAGATAAAATGAGACCACACACTGAATAAGAAGTCAAAGTTATAGTTACTAAAATCTAAACAAAGCCGAGTGTTTTGACTCTGCATAGGCTGCCATCCGATCAGTAACTTCCTACATCCTACTTCCATCTTAGTTTGACTGATAGAGAATATAGCCAATGGCTGCATGATATATTCAATAAATAAACATCTATTGGTTGGCTGTAGTGTTATTGCAGTCTTTTTGCTGTCACTGGCTCAGCGATCTGTCAATCATCACGCGACGCACCCAGTGTTGCCAACTTAGCGACTTTGTCGCTAGATTTAGCGACTTTTCAGACCCCCCTAGCGACAATTTTTCAAAAAAGCGACTAGCGACAAATCTAGCGACTTTTTTGTTCGTTACTGGAGATGTTTATAGACTGTTATTTGTCCATTACTGTACCGTCCCTACTCTTCTCAACGAGCTGCGGGTGATGCCCCTCCCCTGCCTCAGAGCACTGACAGGCTACCTAGTTCTCGTAAAGCAGTCTCTCTCCCACCTGCAGCCTGACAGCAGATCACTCTTCTGTGTACTGACGCCAAATGAATTAGCACCGGCAGTGTGAAGGTATTTCCCTTGTACAGTCAAACCGATCTGCTTCTCCTTTATTTTAACAATTTATTTTGACCGTTTATTCTTTTCTTGTTCACAATCAGAGATATTTTAAGTGAGTTTCAGAACTTGTCTGAGTTTATTACGTCTGAGAGATTACTGCAAATTCACTACACATCTATAATGATATACTGTACTCAAACAGCAATACATTTAGTTAAGTTGACATGCATAACGTTACATAAAGCGTAGTCTAAATATAAATACCCCTTTATTGACCATAGGCTGTTAAATATACAGAAACGGTAGAACGTGATGACGTCAGTAATATGCAAATTAACGTATGACGTAATCTAGCGACTTTTAGCGACTTTTCCGGCAGAGCTTAGCGCCTTTTCGTTGAAAATAGTTGGCAACAGTGGACGCACCTGCCCCCTGCTGCACAGCAGCTAACAGTTTGAGCTAATGGCAGAGCGGCTGGTAAACAATCAAAATAGATCGTCAAAAGTTTTGTTCTGCTGAAGAGAGTTTTGAGAGACTGTTTGAAGCGAAGAGGAGATTTTTTTCTGAGGAGAACAGATATTTACATGACCTGGATCAAGAGAGTATTTTCTAACGGTGAGTTGTATTACATTGTTTACGTCTCAGTTCTTCTGTGAAGCTTGCTTGTATAAGTGTGAATGTCTCTCCGGTAGCGATAATCTTTCAGTAATGTTTGGCATTATCATATGTTTGCCATTTATCGAATGGCTGCTAATAGCTAAGCTATCTGTAATAATTATCCTATCAATAAAAGGGCATCAGAGTAAATCGTGTTTGTCATTCATAATATACGTTTCTGTCTATTGTTTTACAATTAAAAATATGTGGTATGTGAAAAGACTAAAAGAGTTGTGTTAGAAACCGCAGTACATGTGTGGTCATCAGACCTCTCCACAAACAAGGAGAGGGAGAAAATTACAAGACATTGTCTCAGAAAAATAATTCCAGAAATTTTATTTCTAATAACTGATTTATTTTATCTTTGCCATGATGACAGTAAATAATATTTGACTAGATATTTTTCAAGACACTTCTATACAGCTTAAAGTGACATTTAAAGGCTTAACTAGGTTAATTAGGTTAACTAGGCAGGTTAGGGTAATTAGGCAAGTTATTGTATAATGATGGTTTGTTCTGTAGACTATTGCAAAAATTTATAGCTTAAAGGGGCTAATAATTTTGACCTTAAAATGATTTTTAAAAAATTAAAAACTGCTTCTATTCTAGCCAAAATAAAACAAATAAGACTTTCTCCAGAAGAAAAAATATTATCAGACATACTGTGAAAATTTCCTTGTTCTGTTAAACATTATTTGGGAAATTCAAAAAATTAAAAGGGGGTTGAATAATTCTGATTGCAACTGTATATAAGTACACCCCTCACAAATCTATTTTTTAAATTCATATTTTAATAGGAAGCTATACAATATTATATTTGTGCATATACATTAGATTAGTCAGTACTGAAGCCAAATCTGGAGCTTATCTAACAAAATAACGTACGATGACGGTCCAAAAACTAAACACCCAAATTTATATGTTATAGAAAAATATTAAATATAAATTTAATAAAAAGTAAAAAAAAAAGAAAAATTTAGTTGAAATTTTATAGGTTGTCATTTTTTTTTATATATTTTGCTTGAATCTAATCGTATTATCTTTCAATTTCTAAATATGTTAATATATACACAAAATTATTTTAATAAATATATCTGTTTAATAAATCTGTTTTGTTTAAATACACCAAAATACATTGCCTATATTCACTGAGAAATGGATAAAACTATTCATTTTCAAAATGGGCTATACTCAATTATGCTGAGCACTGCACTATTTGGTTCCATTTCAAGTAAAAAAATCATAATATTACAAATGAATGAATGAATGAATGAATGAATGAATGAATGAATGAATGAATCAATCAATCAATCAATCAATCAATCAATCAATCAATCAATCAATCAATCAATCAATCAATCAATCAATCAATCAATCAATCAATCAATCCAACCCAACAATCAATCAATAATCTCACTAACCCCAAACTCAAAGTATCCACTATAAACAAATGCTCCAGAATAACTAAATGCATGAAAAATCCCTTCATAAACACACACACACACTTATTCTTCAGGACTGCTGCTGTGTTATATTTCATCTCATTTTAAGAGTATCAGATGACATTGCTTAAACTACAAAAAAATGCTTTCAAAACCAAAAAAGTAGTGATAGCATTAAATAGGATTGCTTCTCCCCATGAGAGCTGCGGATTGATAATGTAATATAAGTACTGTAGTTTGTGTATGGGAAGACACAAGCCAGGGCGTCTGTCCACAATACAAGATCTGTCCCAGCATGAGACAAACTGATCTGGGAGTCAGTCCAGTGTGTCTCTGTGTGTGTGTGTTTAGGGAGGCCCAGAGAGAGGTCAGTCATAGGTGAAAGCAGCACCTCCATCCCAATGGCATTTCCACTGAGTTTGCTGTTGTTTGGCATTGCAGTTCAGAGTGGTTGTTGTGGAGAAAGGGAAGATTGTTACATTTAACATCCAAAACCCATTCCGAGCAAATCAAAAAGGAAGTGAAATGTATATTGCTGCAGTTTCTAGGTTGGTGGTAGACTGATATGAAAAACTATAAACCATTCCCTTCTTTGCATGTCTACTTATTACATAAAGTGCATCACCTCAACTGTTCATACATTTTTATGTGTACTTTAACAATGAGTTGGTTTCCATCTTTGCCTTCCAATGTCAAAATATGGATATGGATATTCCCAAAATATGGAAACAATTACTCATATGTAAGCAGCTAAAGATTTTGGGTGGAGTATCTCGTCAAAGTCATGTGCTGTGTTGTCCAGTGAAAGTTTTTCTTGTGTGTTAAAGTAGATTCTTTTAGTGATTTTGATTTTCCAATTCAAATGTGAATTCAAAAAGTAGATGAAGTGCCAGGATTATAACCAACATAGGCTCATTCTAAAAACGTAGCCCTATATACGCTATATATATGTTGTCGCCTCACAGCAAGAAGGTCGTTGGTTCAAGCCTCAGCTGGGTCAGTTGGCGTTTCTGTGTGGAGTTTGCATGTTCTCCTCGCGTTCGTGTTGGTTTCCTCCGGGTGCTCCGGTTTTCCCCACAGTCCAAAGACATGCCGTACAGGTGAATTGGGTAGCCTAAATTGTTCGTAGTGTACGAGTGTGAATGAGTGTGTATGCAGGCACGTGCACACATAGGGCTAAACCTGTGCAGTGTACATGCCCTTTTGAGTCTGAGAACTGGAGCATGCCCTTTAGAACACCTCTGCACGGGCCTGTGTGTATGGATGTTTCCCAGGGATGGGTTGCAGCTGGAAGGGCATCCGCTGCGTAAAACAAGCACCGGATAAGTTGGCGATTCATTCCACTGTGGCGACCCCGTATTAATAAAGGGACTAGCCGAAAATAAAATGAATGAATAAATTATAAATACAATTTTTATTGATATTATTGTTATACAATTATTATTCTATATAAATAACAGAACACAATCCTAAATGTAACTGGAAAACAATGTAAAGACCATGTAAACTGGAGTAATATACTAAGATCACTTAAGAAATATTTTTCATGAATATTATGTCAATTCTATAGAAAAAATACTAAAAAAAACTAAATAAATACAAAAAAACTGTATATGTTTTATAGAATTATCTGTTTATCTTAGACCCGACTCAAGGCAGATAATCAATGTTATTAAGTCTTACCTCCATGACTCTATCCTTCCTTTCTCTTTCATTCTTAGTCAAAATAAGATCATCATCATATTATAAGCCTCAGTTTTGTCAACTTGCAAAACTCGTTGTGTGTCGACACCTCGTGTCATAAAAGTAAGAGAAAAGGCATTTACCCCAGTTTCACAGAGCATGAGCGGTGCATGTTTTATCGGTGTGCATGTAAACAAGAGCAGGAGCAGCATGTGACAGTTTGCTTTCACCAGTGTTGTTTCAGGGTGAGAATGTGATAAAATCTGAAAATGTGGTAAAAATCAAAGGGCATTTCTTTTTCTGGATTGCTTTTTAGTCGGTGAGTGGGTCAATTGGTGCTTTTGAAAACATTATCGGTTGGGTTTAGGGAAGGTGGAGGGTGGGTCAGTCAATTGGTCAGTCTGTCAGTCAACTGCGGCCTCTGGTGGATTTATGCCAGAACAGCAGGTGTGAATGGCACTCGTGAGAGAATTTTGAGATCTGAAACGTACACAGCAGTCTCTGGTGGATTTGTGAAAACAAAAACTGCAAAAAAAAAACATACCTCCTGGGACGTATTTGGTGCTCTCCAGAAATGTATATAGCGGTACGTATTTAGAATGAGTCTTGGTTGATTATAATATGCCAAATGTAGTATGTCTAGATTGCACTCATACTACACATATTCAGTGGTGTGAAGTAACAAATGACAAATACTCAAATAGCTGTAATTGAGTGGGTTTTCTCAGGAATTGTACTTTGCTAAGTAGTTTTAAACATGCATACTTGTACTTTTACATGAATACATTTTTACTGCTGTATTGATACTTTTACTTTTATCTGTAGATTTATCGGCCTACTGTATGATGTATGAAATGGCCTTAAATAATAACTAAGTGCACTACAGAATGTTACGTTTTCACACATGCGCATACATAGCATGTAAACGCATCAACCTTTGGTCACACTTTATTTTGATGGTCCGTTTGTTGAATTTAAGTTACATTGCAACTATTTATCATTAGATTATAAGTAGACTGTTAGGTTGGGGTTAGGGTTGGGGTTGGGGTTAGGGTTAGTGTAAGTTGACATGTACTTGCAAAGTTTCTTATAGTCAGTTAAATGTCTGTTGAAGGACTGTTAAATGTCAGTGTCAACAGATATTAAGCAGACAGTCTACTAATACTCAAATGGACCATCAAAATAAAGTGTTACCCTTAGAGGGATGCTTTGTTTCAACTTACAATGTTGAGTTTCACAATATATTTAACTAAAACTCAACATCTTAAGTTGAAACAAAGAATCATTCTAAGTTGACTCGCATTTTTAAGGCAGCTCGTGAACTTGAGTTTGTAAGTTTAACCAAGTGAAATGTTTCATGCTGGGTTCATACCAGACGCTCAGATAAATCGCGCTACTTGCGCGTACATAGACGCTTGAACATTTTGAGTTTACTCACTTCATTCCCACGTCAAATCCGCTTCATTCCTGAATGCATGTAGTCCCAATTTGATTAGCTGTTGTCCGGTGTCAGCAAGAGGATTTTACCCCGGTACACCAACAATGGTGCTACGTCATATTCACGCCCCTACAAGAGCAAGCTCCTGATTGGTTAACGCGAATGTCTGCTGAAGTTCAGATTTTCCAACTCGAGCGATTTGCACGAAACATGCGATGCACGCGTCAATTGCGCAAAGCGCTCCGTTCTTGCCGCTTAATTCACGCGAATCGCGTCGTTCATGCCGCCTCATTCACGCATATCGTGCCACAGGATAAATATTGTTGTGTCTATCTTTGTACTGACTTAACATGTAAATCACTCGCGCTTGACGCTTCATCCACGTCTTGTGTGAACGCAGCATTACAGTGGGATGACTTTGTGATATTGAACTTTGAAGTTTGTTCATTCATACCAACTATGAAATTTGAAAAAATTGCTAAAACTGCAAATGTAAAATCCTCTTAAATATGTAAATGGGGTGTTTGGAACAAGTCAAATGCAAACAGAACCTTCTAATAATAATAACAAAACAATTTCTATTGAAATTGAATTTCTATTTGAAATGATATTATTAGGTTCTGTCTTAAGCATTAATTTCTATTCTAATAATACATCTCTAGAAACACATAGTTTACTTATTTACTGTATAAATAGATTTGTTACATATTCATTTTAAAATAGTATTGATATTATGGGTTAAACTTAATAATATTTTAAATATTACAACATTTCATGACTTTAAATATGCAAGAAAACAAATTTAAGTTTCAAATATGTCAATGAAACTATCTTATGAAATTCTTTCCACATTCAATTATTTCAAGGATGTAGCGGCCAGCAGTTTAACATTTAATCTGACTTTATAAAATGTCTCTAAATTGTCAAGCTAATTTTTTTTTTCCAAAAGTGTGAGATGTGTATGAACAAAAAATGTTGATCATCTCCATAGAGATATGAGTTTGTGCTGCATCTTTTGCTTCACCTTATGTGAAAACGCTTTCTTTTTCTTGTTTAGCACATCACAAGTATATCTGCTAGTGGCATGGATTTAAATGTGGGCTTAAAATCTCTCATCTTGGCCTTTGAGATGATCCTGATTGGCTCACTTATGTGCAATCAAAGAAAGTGCTGATAGGTCCACAATTAGGATATTTTTTCCTGAATAAAACATCCCAAAATGTATAAAACTTAGACTCACCACTCCTCTAGATTCTGTTTGGATTTATTCAAACACATATTGTATGAACCGATGTCGTCTACAACACCAATTGATTAATTTGATGAATTAATCATCACATCACACGGTTAATTAAGTACAATTCTGAATCGACTAGTCCTTTTAATTTCAAGTACAATCGAGCATCACCTCCTCATCAAATCCCAGAGTTCAAAGGCACGCTGGAGGACAAAGTTTCGAAGTTCATTTGCTGATGCCATTTGAAAGGCTCTCTTTTAAAACGGAGAAATCAATAATGGTATTAAATCCTTAGAGCCGGACCAAGTGGGAATGAAACAGAGCGAGAGAGACAGATCCTTCACTGTGATCCTGCATCACAAGCAGTCTGGCCAGTGCTCAAGTCTTATCTAAAACCATAGCGCCGGAGACTTAGCGGCATATTTCACACACGCTAAAACCACCGCATGCATCTGAAAGCACTCCAAGTCTGTGGTGATTTTCATGGAAACCTGGTATCTGTCACCATGAGCTGAAGTGTGAACGCTGGTGTTGCATTCAGGTGCACAATCTCTGCCTCGGCGTGCAAAGGCTCGATGAATAATACATTCAGTGCAAAGGAAAACATTTGGATTACTCAAGAGCAAAGACAAATACCTTTTTAAGTTCCATTTGATATGACTTGCTCGGGTAAATTATTTATGCTCTGAGAGCAAGGTTTCGTGATGAATCTGACAAATGTTGCGTTCGAGGTGCATGTTTGAGGTAGGACTGCGAAAGTGGAGATTTTCACAACAGGTCAAATGCGGACAAAACCTTTCAATTGTGAAAAAAATAACTATAAGGTTCGATATTTATTCTTTTTAAACTGAATTTTGTTCAGTTACATTGGAGGAATATTTAATAGATCTGTTTTAATAGATAAAACATTGTTCTGACAAATGCAAATGTTACATTTATCGCTTTCTATGACATATTAATCTTAAAATTATACATTTTAGGAACATTTAAAAGGGATAGTTTACCCCAAAATGAAAATAACCTTATCATTTACTCTCCCTTGTGTGGTTTTAAACCTTTATGACTTTCTTTTTTCTGGTGCACACAGAAGAAGACATTTAAAATAAAATAAATGCTGGTTGATGGCGCCCATTGGCCTCCACAGTAGTGAAAAAAAAAATACTATAAAAAAAAAAAAGTGATGTTGAAATACATTTATTTGTCAAAATATTGTTTAACACAAATAAAAGATTTATATTGATATGATTTAGTTGATGGAGGCTCTGTCTGTAGATTGAATTGCAAGCTTTTAGATCCAGTTGTAACTGCTGAGGACGAAGGCAGGGAACAAATGAACGAATGAACGAAAGATATAACGAATGATCGAATGAATGAACGAATGAACGAAAGAAAGAACAAACGAACGAATGAACGAAAGAACAAACGAACGAATGAATGAACAAATGAATGAATGAAAGAATGAACGAACGAATGAACAAATGAATGAACGAACGAATAAAAGATTTAATGAATGAACAAATAAACGAAAGAAAGAACGAACGAACAAATGAATGAATGAATGAATGAATGAATGAATGAATGAACGAACAAATGAATGAACGAACTAACGAACAAATGAACGAACGAACGAACAAATCAATAGCCTGCTTATATATTCATTGCGTTGTGTGGGTATTGGTTAAAACTGGTTGTAATGAGTGGCATGACATTAAAAGAACTATAGCACTAAAGCTATATGGAAGTGGTAACACTACGCTTGAACGGGTGTTCATGAGACTGTAATGAAAGCTTTATAATGACAGCATGACACATTATGAATGTAAATTGATTTTAAGCATTCTTATATCAACTGTCATTAGGTATCATTCGCTCAGTTGACATTTTTAATGCAAAGATGTTATTTGTTATGACAACGTGACATAGACAAATACATCACAACCTGTTTTAGTTTTTGTTATGACAATTTGACATTACCAAGACAACAAAACTTGTCATAATTCTGTTATAAACATGATTATCATGAAGCATTCTAAATATGTAATGAATTTTATAACATTGAATTTTATAACTTTGATGATAACAGCCTTCTGAGCCTACTAGTAGGTGCAGAAGGCCCATGTATATCCGCTGATAACTACTGATAATGCCCGTTCAATCAAATGATAACATTCAAAGCGAGTCATTTTTTTTTGTACCTCAATTCAGTTGTACAAGCTAAATTTGACATCAAAATGTTATTAAATATTAATGATGCTCTAAAAAATGATTTGACAGAGTAATAACACTTTTAATGGGACATTTTATTGACAAATACAGTTGGTTCCAATGAAAAAGTAATCAGAAAAATATTCATGACACAATTATAATGGCCTCATGACAATCATATTTATGACAGATTTATAACAAGTTATGGTGTCTCAGTAATGTCAAGTTGTCATGACAAAGATAAACACTAGTTGTGATATAGTAGTTTATGTCAAGTTGTCATAACAAACAATGTTATTGCATTTAAAATGACATAACCAAGACAGGTTCATTGTGGATTATGTAGCCAGAGCTACGTATGGCTGCATTTCATCTTTAAAATGAACGCTATAGGCCGGTATGATGCCGCAGACAGCTTCTGTTTCTTTTTGCGCTACCAACTAACCGCTTACCTCCAAATGGACGGCTTTTCCGCTGTCACCAGTATGCTCAGTAGCTCGCCATGTACATTGGCAGACTTGAGATGCAGAGAGGACTTGACCACGACAACGGGGTTTGAGTCCAGAGAAGAACGATTCCAGAAAGCAGGAAAAACAAAAAGGTAAAACATAAAATAAATAAGTAAATAACAGGGTAAAAACGTGTTAAAAATCAGGCAAGAGCTTTTCTTTTTCTGGACTGCTTTTGAAAACACTGTCGGTTGGGTTTAGGGAAGAGGGTGGCTGGGGGGATCAGTCAGTCGGTCAGTCAGTCAGTCGACAGCAGCCTCTGGTGGACTTTCGCGAGAACAGCAGACGCAAATAGCACTCGCAAAAGAAATTTGAGATCTGAAAAAGAGTACACAGTGGCCTCTAGTGGACTCGTGAAAACAGCACCTCTTGGGCCATATTTATTTTCGCGATCTCCAGAAATGTATACAGAGGTACGTATCAATGATGAGCCTGGGTTGGACATAACTCATTCCATAACTCAGCAAATGACACCTAATAACAGTTGTCATAGTTTGTCATGTCATGACTTAAAAGGTTTTATGACAGTCTTATTAACACACCCTTCAATTAAAATGTTACTATGGAAGATAATGAGTGCCTGCAACCAGCATTCTTCAAAATACCTTTTTTTCCCCCCAAAGGTATTTTAAAAAGTACAAAACAGACTTCAGCAACGTAAAACAACAACAACAACTGACATTTTACTGAATATATTAAAATTAAAAATGTAATAAAAAATACAATACAAATAATATAATTTATCACTGAGTGTCATAAAATACTTCAATTTCTTTAAAATGACAGACGTAAGTTTTTTAAAAGTGTGAGATGTTAAATATGGATGGTCTCTATAGAGATAAGCATAGGTTCTGCATCTTTTTTTACCTTCTTATATGAACATGCTTTGTTTTAATTTTCTACAAATTTTTTACTGTGTTGTTGGTTTTTGCCATTTTGAGTCATTGCAAGTACCTCTGAAATACTTCATGGATGTTTTGAATGTTTATTTCATCCTGCAAGACCATGGGTGTTTCATGCATTTAACAGTAATTTAACAGATGAGGTTTGTAGTGTTGAAATTGCCAAATGGTGTTGTAAAGCATTTTTACATGCCCGCTCGACCCAGGATGCCTTCAAGGGAGCAGAAAACATGTTTTTTATTGTGTCATTAGTCTTGTTATACCGAACCACTGAACAAATTATATGTGCACACACAGACAGGAAATGCACGTGCGAGAAAATTGAGCAAGGAATAAAAGGGTAGGTGTAAAATTTAAAATGTGATGAAAATAAAACAAGGATGCGCAATATAATGGGATTTTATATAGGTTATGTGTCAGTAGATATTGGGAACATAAATTGCGCTCATTTCCTTTATTTTAATGTTACGGTATTTTTGCTGATCTTCTGTAAATCTCAGAATGAATATTTTTCTTTTTCAATACAATACAGTGATGTGTGTGCCTAAAATCACATGTGGAATTTACAAGTGTGTGTGTGTTTTTGTTTGTTTGTGCATTTTCAAAATGTGGTGTACTCAATTATACTGAGCGCTGTATATCCCTTTATCTGCCCCACCAAGAAGAAATAAATGAATTGCATTTCTTATCTCCTAATGTTGCTAGTTAACACACTCAACCTCTACCAAATGGTAGATATGTCAGTTTATAAATTCAGAAAAGATGAAGTGTAAGACCAATTTATTTAAAAACATAATCAAAAAATAAAACATAATGAATACTAAATCATCTTTATTCTTTAAAGTATGCCATAAACATAATTCAGAGTCTCATTTAACATGTTTTCTTGTTTTGTTTTTTGTTTTTATACAATAAAACCAAACTCAAGTGCAGTTGTCACAGTCACCAGCGATCCAGCCTGTGGAGCTCGCTGGTATACACACAAATTGCTAACGGACTACAAATCCGCCATTTCAAGAACTACAAGTTCCAGTCATGCACCACACACACACACACACATGTTTGTTTTTGTGAAAAGTGGGTACATTACATTGGTTTCCATTCATTTTATACTGTTCAAACCGTATATTATATTGCCCTCGCCCCACCCTACCCTTAAACCTAACCAGCACAGGAGACAGTGTGCAGCTTTACTCTCTGAAAAAAACTCATCCTGTGTGATTTATAAGCTTTTTGAGAAATGAAGACATCACCAATGTCCTCATATTTCACCTCCTTTTTGTAATACCTGTGTCATACCTATGTCATTATACAGATTTGTGTCCTGATATGTCACAAAAACACGTACACACACACACTGGTTCCTGATCTCGTTTGATTACGCTCACACAGCTGAAGCTGCTCAAGGACTGATTAGTTGGACTATTAATACAGCACACAAACACTTTGCTGAGTCTTGTTATACTGTTACTGTGAACATTACGCTTCCCTTGTCTTGCCGTGTACTGATCTTTGCTTTGTTTTTTTTCTTTTACGTTGTCTGCTGCCTGCCTTTAACCATCCGCCTGTTTATGACCATGTCTCTGGATTTGCCTGTATACATCTGTTTACTCCTGTGTTAACTGTTGCTTGCCTGACCGTTCTCTGCATAATAAACCCTGCAATTGGATCCACACTCCATTGTCACGTCCATTCACATGACAGTAGTAGTGCAACAGGATTATGTTTGTTTGATTTTATTTATTTATTTATTTTTTTTTTTTATTGTGAACCAACAATGCTGTGTGTGTAAACCATTAAATAAAACAGTCATTCTTCAAATGACTTTAACAGTTATTATTTAAGCAGTCAAAATACTATTTGGTAGAGCAGGCAGTTAAAGGGATATTAATTAATTATTACCTACAGCTTTTATTTTCAATGCCATCACATTAAAAAAAGCTTGCATCACAGCCAGTGTTTGATAACAGGCTGTGAGAAGATAAGACCATCTAATGACATGTAAGTAACTGAATGTCTTTTTGATAAGCTGGTGGGCTTCTGAATGCGCATGACACACGTGACTCTGTTCAACAGTGGTCCTGCCGGTGTCATGAGAAATCGGGTCCCCCCTGCAATCGAGTCCGCTTAGGACCCCGCTTAGGTCGTCTGCATTTAATGCCTGATCAAAAGTGCTTTTTATAGTCTATTCTCAGTCTTGAGATTTTAACAACACTTATCATATTAGTAACTTTATTTTAATAACACCTATCATATTAGTAACACTATTTTAACACTTATCATATTAGTAACCTTATTTTAACAACACTTATCATATTAATAACATTGTTATTGGTAAGTACAAGTTAAAGACATGCATAGTTAAAATAATTGAAAAGGTTCTAAACATTTAATGAAGCCTTTTTGATGTTTTTATGTATTTATATGTAACATTATATATTTACATAAGAAATGGTAGCAATTTTATCTAACATAAAAGCACGAAAGACGAATTCTCCATGCCACAACACATGCCACATTATATATATATATTAATCAGGCGCTACAAACTATACCTAATACAACTCCAGTGAACCAATAGGATCACCCAAGGTCCTAGGCGGACCCAATTGTCAGGGGGGACCCGATTTCTCATGACACCGGCTTTAAAGAAAAGCACATTTTCTGTGAAATAAGCCCCTTTTATTCACATTAACACGTTTTTAGCAGCGTTCGCCTCACCAACATGATAAATGTCTAAGCCATCTTATGTGACTTCAGCTGATGGCTCTTCATTCAGTCAGAGTATATTCCTGCTGTTTAGATTTGTGTGAATCACTTCGATAATCTTAGAATTACTGCGAAATCTTGAATGGATTGGGCATTGGTCTCCTCCAAAGAGTATTGCTAGACTCATCAATCTGTCCCGGGCATTGATTGGCATGTCATTGCTGTAAGATAGTTGGAGCGCTGCCTGTGATTGACACGACGGGAGTTCCTGCCTCTGTTGGCATCATGGCCCTTTTCTAATGAGGAGGACCCGGTGGAGACACACGTAAACAATACGCCGAGCGGAGAGCACAAAGCAGGAGGGCAGAAGTGAATGTGCTGTCAACAAGCGAAATATAGACTGCCGTTATTTGTTGCTGAACAAGCCTAGCTGCTGAGAAACAATGCCTTGTTTTGGCTGATGTCTCTAAACTCATTTCCTGTCTTTTTGTTTTTCTTTTCTTAGAAAAGAGTTCTAGAACACCTCATTCCTGGAACCTAAATCATAATAACACCTAAACCATAATAAATAAATAAATATATATATATATATATAATATATACAAATATTTTTACCAATTGTTTGTATTTTTATGTATATTAGTGGTGGGCCGTTGTGAGCGTTATCGCAAAACTCTTATCGCGCAATAAAAAAAAATATCGCCGATAATCTATTTTCAAAGTTGGGTTGGGAGCTGGGTCTATTCTACGGAAGCTATGATGACTTTCACCTTGATATTTTAGCGTGGATGTATACCTGACCAGTGAGCCGTCTGACAAAAAAGTGCCCTACTGAATCAAATCAGCAGGATGCCCTTCTGGATCTTTCACTAACTTTAGAGACACTACTGACTACACTTAACATGGACATCTGTAATCTAGTTATTTGCCTTAATAGACAATAATATAATTAAGGTCTTTACGTGAAGTGTTTTCATGTAAGAGTTTCCTGTAATTTTGGGTCACTTTAACTGTAGTTCGGCAGTTTTATTTTAACTCATGAACATTTCATCCATGCCCCCATGACAAACTGGGGTATTAGATGCAAAAAAGGAGTAAGGACTGGTGAGAGTGTTATGGAATTTAACGCACTCCAAATGGAAAGAAAAAAACTTCCGCATATTGCGATGTGTGTGTGTGTGTGTGTGTGTGTGTGTGTGTGTGTGTGTGTGTACATCTGATTATTGGGGGTTATTTGAAACTATCCTGCCAAATTTGGTTTTTCTGGAACATAAATCATAACAAATGCAATAGTGTTCCCACACCTTCACTGCTTGGAAACCTTTAATATCATTTTATTTAAATCACATAGCAGTATTATCTTACTAGTGTGATTTTATGGTTTGCAAGCAACACTGTTGCTATCGTTTACGCCATTTAAAACCTTTACATTGATGATAATGCACGTGAAAATGGGTCTAATTTTTCACTCAGAATTGTTTAATTGATCAAGTTTAATCATGTCAGGTTATTCATTGAAAGATATCACCTCGGTGGGAGTGTTTCCATTTCTTTTCAGTCACTCTTGAGATGTATTCTGCCTGATGTAGGCTTAATCGGCAAGCGTTAATTGCTCATCCTCCTTTTGAAAGTCTGAAAAATTATATTCATTGTGCCACAATCCATTTCAAGTGATTTAAATGATTCAAATGAGAGGAAGTCGCGTAATAGACTGATTGCTGCCAGCAATTACGCTTTATTAAGTCGAACAGAAAATGCACTGGTGAGAGTCACTGTGCCAGGAATACAGAAAATAATATCTGGGAGTCATCACCCTGTAATGAATTATATGGTGTGTGGGGAAAAAGTGCGGTGCATTTAATTGTTTAAAAGGACATGGAATTTGAATAATGTGCTCAACTTAATTTAGCTTCAAATGCGTGTCTTTCTGTTCTTTGTGAATTTAGAAATGTCAGCAAGGACTTTGAAGTTCAAAATGGATTCAAAACTACCTCAAAAGTATCAGAAAAGTAGTCCGCATGTCTTTTATGCTGAATTCTAAGTCTTTTGTGTCCATGAAATTATATTTAAAAACCAAATCAGTGATTTGCAGACTGCATCAAAAGATTTATTCACAAGATCTGACTCAAAAGAGGGATTCAGTCCATGATCTCTAATGACAAAAAGATGTCAAGATATTTTATGAAGCACATTTCATAAAGAGAAAAATGACTTGAAATACAGCATTTTTTTTTCATTTATGGTGCAGTTCTAAATTCCCTTCCACTGTGTTGGATATAATGGTCTTTTTTTGCTTTTATAAAATTCAGAACCCAGTCCCATTAGAAATATGTGACTGTGTCTATTTCTGAAGTACTTTTCATACCCAGGTGCTGCAATTTATGCTGTAGGTACAACCTGGTTGCACAATGTATGGCTTTTCTTGTAACATTTCAAACAGTTTCAGAGTTAAATGGCCAGCATCTGCTGCTAAATAGCATGGTTAACTTTTTTCAAAACATGATTTTATGTGACTTTAGCAACATTTGTGGCACAAAGTGACTCTGAAAGCTTTTTGAACAGTGTCCGTGAGAACTCAAATGCACTGCAGCACATGCAAATAGAAAAAAAGGGACAAAAAGTGACAGAAAAAATGACCAAATAAAAAAAGGTGACAAACCCAGCTGCTTCCTATTTAAAGTCAACCCGTTGGAGAACTGAAAGGTCGTTTTTTATTGTTTATCTTTTTATTTTATTTTAGGGTCCTGGTTGTACAGTTCCTTGTTGTTTTTATATGCTGCTGATTCTAAACAGGAAGCAGTCGGGTTTGTCCTTTTTTGTAGTTTTTTAAAGTCCCCAGACACATTTCTGCTATGGCCAGTGCTATTTTCAGCATGTTTCTGTATTTGTATGTGTTTTGACAATTTGTGTTCTTATGTGTTGTCAAATTGATAAAGATTTTTCTCAATTTATAGGTGTTTTTCTATTTTTGCATTTTTGCAACTTCTCAACCCTTCACTACAGTATATCAAAACAAAACAAAACAAAAAAACTACAACAAGCATCCTCAGCTGTTTATTTAATAGTTCACCTTCACCATTTTTTGTTCAGTTGACGTCAGAATTATTAGCCCCCCTATAACTTTTTTTCTCTTTTTTTAAATATTTCCCAAATGATGTTTAACAGAGCAAAGAAATGTTCACAGTATGTCTGATAATATTTTTTTCTTCTGGAGAAAGTCTTCTTTGTTTTATTTTGACTATAATAAAATCAGTTTTTAATTTTTTAAACACCATTTTAAGGACAAAATGATTAGTCCATTTAGGCTAATTTCTTTTTCCGATAGTCTACAGAACAAACCATCATTATACAATAACTTGTCTTATTACCCTAACCTGCCCAGTTAACCTTATTAGCCTAGTTAAGCTAATATTATTAGCCTAGTTAAGCTGTATAGAAGTGTCTTGAAAAATATCTAGTCAAATATTATTTACTGTCATCATGACAAAGATAAAATAAAACAATTACTAGAGATAGGTTAATAAAACTATTATGCTTAGAAATGTGTTGAAAAAAATCTGCTCTCTGTTAAATAGAAAACAGGTAAAAAAAAAATAAACGGGGGTAATAATTCATATATATATATATATATTTATTTATTTATTTTTTTTCTAAATGAACATAGGTCATAAATTTTTGCTGCATTTGAACAAAACAGATTTTTTATATGGATATATTTATTAAAATAATGTTTTAGTCACCAAACATCTTTAGAAATAGGAAGATAATACATTTAAATGCACGCGAAATATTGGGGAAAAATTACAAACTACAACATTTCAACAAAATTTTAGAACTTTTTTTTTTTTCTTGAATATTGCTCTTTTAATTTTTTTTATTTACATTTTTTCCCTAACATATAAATTCGGGTGTACTAATTTTGGATCATTACCGTAAGTTATTGTGTTTGCTCCAGATTTGGCTTCAGTACTGACTAATCTAACGTATATGCATAAATATAATAATGTAAAGCTTCCTTTAGAGTTAAATGACCAGCATCAGCTGCTAAATATGTTTAACTTTTTTCAAAACATGACTTTATGTGACTTTAGCAACATTTGTGACTCCGAAAGCTTTTTGAACAGTGTTCGGGAGAACTCAAATGCACTGGAACACATGCAAATAATGACAAAAAAAGTGACCAAAAAAGTGACCCAAACAAAAGTGACAAAAAACTGACCAAATAAAAAATGGTGGCAAACCCAGCTGCTTCCTATTTAAAGTCAACCCAATGGAGATCTGAAAGGTCTTTTTTTGTGTTTTGTTTTTTTATTTTTAGGGTCCTGGTTGTACAGTTCCTTGTTGTTTTCATATGCTGCTGTCTTTAAACAGGAAGCAGTTGAGTTTGCCTTTTTTTTTTTTTTTTTGTTATTTTTTAAAGTCCCAGACACATTTCTGCTGTGGTCTGTGCTATTTTCAGCATGTCTCTGTATTTGTATGTGTTATGACAATGTGTGTGCTTATGTGTTGGCAAATTGATGAAGTTGTTTTCACAATTTATAAGAAAGTGTTTTTTTTTTATGTTTCCATGCATTTTCAACTTGCTGCATGTTTGAGCTATCTTGGCCATTAATGTTCAGTTATGTTATGAAATTATCGTCACATAAAAAAAAAAAAAAAAACACAAAAACAAAACAGTTATTATCAGCTATTTATAGTATATTAACTAGTAACTAATAACTAATAACTAGCTTAAGTTTATATAATATTATATATATATATATATATATATATATATATATATATATATATATATATATATATATATATATATATATATATATATATATATATATATATATATAAATATATAAACATATATATATATATATTTTTTTTTTATTATTATTAATATCATGTGATATTTTAGAAACTATAATTGAAACTATATATAATTTGTTTTTCCAACCATATTCTTCTTTAAAGTATTGTAATTTTAGCTTGATTAATCCAATCGAAACATGTATTAGTCCAACCAATATTAGCCATTCTAAATTTTGACTGGATTGTAAATAACTTATCATTTAACATTTTTTAAATATGCTTGATGAGTTCTGCTTGAAATCTTCTAAAAGTAGCATTTTTCTCAGCCTCTTATATGTATGCTCAGTAATCTCACATTAAAGCTAATTAAAATAATCTATTCTTTGCCATAAACGTGAAATTACTGAACATAATATAGGATTCTGAGAAAGGGCTAATTTTAGAGCAAAATTTAAGATGGCGCTTAGAGGCTTTTGCATCTGAACTGTTCATCTTAACGCAATGTCTTTCTATACAGTAAGTACAATCAAGAATATAGGTACAACTTCTATTGTATGTTCTTTTGTTCTTCCAACATTCATTGTATATATATTAGATATTATAGAAGTATAATACTGACACCAAAGAGTAAAATAAATACATGCAGAACAAAACGTGCTGTTTTTTCAGCCATTCATAACATGAATGACCTAAAAAAAGTCTTAACAGATTTAAAGCAACATGAATGTGTAAATGAATTTCATAAATAAAAAACTTTGCTTAACTATGCCCAAATTAAAGAGCATAAAATGTTATAACAAGATCTCACTAACCAGATTTGTCTACAGTACATAATTAATTTTTTTTATTTGATGATTAATTTAAACAAAGCTGAACTTTAATTTACATCGAAAAAGCTATTGGATTCATTTGAAGCAGGATGTGTCTGTTGGAGTCTGTTTTATCGGCACAGACGCAGTGTGTGAGGTCCGCAGCGGTGCTTGTATTAACATTGCTGCATGTCTGATGGCAGACCGCCTTGCTGAGCTCTCTCTTGCTGAATGTTTGGCTGCGTGTCAGCATTGTGGCTTTATCTGATCCACAAGTGCATTACTAGTTCCTCTAAGTCCCTTTAATGAATCAACTGTGGCATGACCCATCAATACCCAGACGTTGACTAATGCCCTGAGTGCAAACACTCCGCAAGTGAATCTTTCCATTATTGAGTGTTCTCCAAGTAAACGGCCAAAACCGGCTGCATGAGACCTGCATGCAATTATCTCAATATCGATTGAGGAATTCCACCACATTTGGGTGTTCTCTGCTTTTTTAAGCAACATATTTTATTTAGGCTCTGAATCGCATGCTCTCTAGGAGCGAGATGCAAAGTTTAAACTTTATGCTTGTTCAGGGAAAAGCGATTATGACCAAACAGACTTTATTGTGACTCAAGATTTCTCGTACCTGCTGTTTCATTATGGGTTAATCGCCATGTGCAAAGCCCAAATATTATAACTGCACATTTTGTCGTGACTTACAGCCGAAGTTGGCTCTCTTAGACTGTGATGTGACCTGTGACAGATGGTTTTGGCTCAGCTGTGCTGGGATTCAGAGAAAATGGAGTGTGAAAATCGAAACCAAATCAATCAAAATTCAATCACAAAAACTTCTCAAACTTTTTTCCCCCCTCACTTATATTGTTAAATGCTTTTTTCTAGTGCACCATTACAGACCTCTTGAAATTTAATTTAAATATTTGAGACTGTTAATCAATGTTTATTAGCTTTGAGATAATTTCTATCTGTGTTTCTCAACCGTTTTTATCTGAAGTTGTCCAACAAAATATTCAAGGACCTCCACTCCATATTGATTCAAATATTTACCATATTTCTGCTGTAATTACAATGTAGCAGCTTGTTGTTTTGTTACTGCCAGCTTTGACATATTAAATTAATTAAAGGAATAGTTCACCCAAAAATGAAAATTACCTCATTATTTACTCAACCTTCACTTGTTCAAAACCTATTTGAGTTTCTGGTCTGTACTGTACTTTAACAAAAATACAATGCACATATGTGTTCATAATGTATTGCAGAACACTTCTGGTGCTCTAGAAGTGGGATAGGGGTATAGAATTAGGGGCAGATTTGGTGGTATGTTTAGGTTTAAGGGTGGTTTAAGGCAGGGGTGTCAAACTCAGTTGCTTGAGGGCTACAGCCCTCCATAGTTTAGTTGCAATCCTGCTTCAACACACTTATCTGCAGGTATCAAACAAGACTGAAGGACTCAATTAGTTTTATCAGGTGTGTTTAATTAGGGTTGGAACTAAACTGTGCAGAGCTGAGGCCCTCCAGGAACTGAGTTTGACACCTGTGGTTTAAGGGGTAAGGGATGGTCAACAGTGTAATTACAAATGTAATAAGAAAAATAATTAGATGTGTAATCACATGACGATATTTAATCAATCATAAGTACAATGTAAAACATGTAGTTACACAATAAGTACATTGTGTTGACAAATGATTAATTTCAGTGTTAGTACACATTTTTTAAGGCCACCTAATATAAAGTGGGACCCAGTTTCTTTCTTCTGTTGAACACAAAATAAGATATTCTGAAAAATGCTGAAGGTTGGCATCCATTGACTGCCATAGTATATTTTTCATACTATGGGAGTCAATGGATTCCAGCAACTAGCATTCTTTAAAATATATCCTTTTGTTTTCAACACATAAAGGTTTAATACCACAAAAACGAGAGTAAATGAATAAATGAATACAATTTCATTTTTGGGTGAACATGATCAAGGGTCGATCATGCAGTATGTTACATCTAAAATGTGTGGAACCATATGAAGTATTTTTGGCTAGCTATAATTATATGGTTTGAATATTTAAAAAAAAAAAATGCAGTATTTATTTTCCCTTACCTGTAAAATACAGTTAGCTAATACTGTACATAATCCCCTATTTGATCAACCCTTTGTGATCATAACCTCTTATGCATCTCCATGTGTTGTTTTTCCTGTTGGTGTGAAATAATAGACTCTTGACAGATCGTACAGCCCTGTTTTCAATGTACTGCTTCAATCAGCATTGCATCTCGGCTGAGTTTTGAATGTTGTTGATTAGTTGGCTGTTGTTGAATGATATTTCGTTAAAGGTTGAGATTCTTTTCATCTCGTTCACCTGGAAAAACAGAGCATACTGTATTGGAAAGTATAAATGCTGTGATTATGTCACTCTGCACTGTAAGTGCATCTACATCTAGAACAACTAGCTTGAGCATGAGTGACATGTCAATAGCCTGTAACAGAAAAAAACCCCACATATTTCTTACCTGATTAACAACGTGAAGCCCATTGTGGTTTTTCTTTAAAGCTCTTAATTTTATGATTTCAGGTATTTCAGCAAAAAAATAACTACATTCATTTTAAGCATTAATAATAAGATCGTAAATTCAAGCAAACTTTAAAGTCCTCCTGCTGTCCCTTTGAAAGTTTGCTGAGGCAGGTGTACTTAAACTTATCATTTTGACATATATTTCTGGAGAAAGAAAAATGTGTTTGTCGAGCTTTTCAATTACAATCTGTTTAAGCCAAAGGGGTCTATTTTAACTGGAGTTTTGTGTTAGCATTCTCATTCATATTCAACAGCAATTACTTAACTGGCGCAGGCTGCACTCAAAGTATAAACTGACATTCTTGTTTTAGTTAAGAAACTGCACATTTCACCCCATTCGAAGAACCATATTCGACTACCAACGGTCGTTGGAAATGTAGCTCTCCTAAATCCAAAAACCTTCTTATACGGTACATACAATTTATTTTGGTTCCATCCAGCTGAAATGAATTTTTGTTGAAATCACTTCCACATGGTTCATTGGACAATACAATGCTTTAACCTCAAAACAATTTTACCATAGTATATGGTTTGTAAATTGATATACATTTTTGTTTGCATCAAATCTGCATCTATCTGTCTGTCTATCTGTCTGTCTGTCTGTCTGTCTGTCTGTCTGTCTGTCTGTCTATCTATCTATCTATCTATCTATCTATCTATCTATCTATCTATCTATCTATCTATCTATCTATCTATCTATCTATCTATCTATCTATCTATCTATCTATCTATCTATCTATCTATCTATCTATCTATCTATACAGTTGAAGAGAGAATTATCAACCCCCCTTTGATCTCTTTTTTAAATACTTCCCAAATGATGTTTAACAGAGGAAGGAAATTTTCACAGTCTATTTTTTTAATAACCATTTAAAGGTCAAAATTATTAGCCCCTTTAAGCTATATATTTTTTGATAGTCTACAGAACAAACCATCATTATACACTAACTTGCCTAATTACCCTAACCTGCCTAGTTAACCTAATTACAGTTTTTCTCAGTCGCTTTGGTGCATTTCTCACAACATTTTTTACATTTGCACAACAGTTAATGCATTTCTCAAAACAATTAGTCATTTGTGCACATCATAGTAGCAGTTTCTCATTCTTTTCAGCAAATTGCAAATGCTTTTGGACATGCATCAATTGCTTTCAGACAACTCTCTGCTGTTTGTAACATTATCATTTGCTTATGTCATGTCAGTCAAACTTAACTAAACTTGTGTCTGCTGAATAGTCATTCCATATAAAACTAATAGTCCTCATTTCATTACTTGAGTCATTACATACAAAAATGTTGAACTAGTTGTCAAAATCTGTCAAGCTAATTTTATTTAGAAACTTTAAATCTTTTTTTTCACTGAAAATGTCTTCTAAATTGAACAATTTGATTAATGATTTACAGACCTGTGTATGTTGTAGGTTCAGTTCCAATCTGTACTGCAATATTGTTTACAGTTGTGCACAGCTCTACCCAAAGGAAGTTTGTTTGTTGTAAATAAGGGTGTATTTATTCTTTTGCACAATGCTGTGAATAAATTAGAATTGTAAAGAGCAAATGCAGTAAAAATGTAAAACATTCATATTCAGTGTCTTGTACTCAGATACCTCACTAAATGCAGTGATGTCTAACTTTACTGTAGTTTTCAAATGGTTGTGCAAATAGTATATAGTGCTGTCTTGAACATTTTCAGGAAGTGTCACCAAAATCTGACTTTTTTGCATTGGAAAACATGTACAGAGTAAAGTGTCATGATGAAAACATGACTAAGCCATTTGACTATCTTGTTCATAAACAATGGTGGCAGGACTTTTCATTTTGATGACACTGACACTTTCATTGACATCAATACTTGCTTTTGAGGAATGAGCTTTTCATTTTGAACAAATGACGCACTTTTGCAGGTTATCCACTAGGTTTTGCAGTTTGCACTAATTGTTTTGAGAAATGCATTAACTGTTGTGCAAATGTAAATAGTGTTGTGAGAAATGCACCAAAGCGACTGAGAAAAACTGTAACCTAGTTAAGCCTTTAAATGTCACTTTAAGCTGTATAGAAGTGTCTTGAAAAATATCTAGTAAAATATTATTTACTGTCATCATGGCAAAGATAAAATAAGTCAGTTATTAGTAATGAGTTATTAAAACTATTATGTTTAGAAATGTGTTGAAAAAATCTTCTCTCCGTTAAACGGAAAGTAGGGAAAAAATAAACAGGGGGGCTAATAATTCTGACTTTAAATGTATATGTGGCCTTTCTGCTTGCTTCATAGCTCTAGCTGCAATACTAAAACATAAACGTTTTGCAGTGACGGCATAGGAACTATTTGGGTTCCCCAAAAACATTTAAATAACCCAAAGACCCCTTTTCATTGATAAATAACCTTTTTTTTAGCTTAAAAAAGTTCCATGAAAGTTAAAACGTCTTTGTGGAAACGTTGATGCTAATAAAGAAACGTTATTTTTAAGAGTTATTTTACAAATTTACATTTCTGATGTTCTGATGTGATGTGAGTGCCATGAAACATGGTCTGTCAAAAGAGCACAAAACCATTAAAAACAAGGTAAAGTGACATGGATGTTACTGCAAATGTATTTTTATTGTGTTTATATATTTTTTCTTTAACATTTTCTGTTAAGTTTAGAATGTATTTGTGTAACCTTTACTGCCACTTTACTGCTTTTTTATCCGTGGAAACACATGACTGAACTACCATAAGATATAAATTAAAATAAATCTTTATTTTGATAGCACTTTTACAATGTTGATTGTGTCAAAGCAGCTCAACATAGAAGTTTTAGTAAATTGAAAAAACTGTCTATCCAGTTTTTAGAGTTAAACTTCAATGAAGTTCAATTCAGTGTGATTTAATTTTCACTGCTGAAAGTCAAAACACTGAAGATCAAATCCATCGATGTGCAGCCTCACAAGTCCCATATAAAGCAAGCCAGTGGCGATCAATTGGCAAAATACCATTGCCAGTCACATTATTCCACTTTTCTCACTACTCGCTGGTCATTACACATTAAATGCAATAAAACATGCATATTGGCAATGTAGAGAAAATGAAAGCAACATAATATTATAACAGCATTATTATTTATTAAAAATATCACCACAGACACAGCTTGGGTTGATATTTGAAAAAGTGTTTATGGCTGTGAAGGTCATAATAGTGTGTCATTCATTGACTCCAAAAAGCTTGTTTCTCACAGTGCAATATGACTGTTTATTGTCCCATAACTGTCAATATCACCTGTAGGAACTAAAAGAAAGAGCGGAAAGCAGTCCACGTAAGAGCATGATGTGTGGCCTTGTGTGATTACCCAGACTCCCATCAGCCGTTTAGCCGCACAGAAAAGGAAAACAGGCTCACGAGGGGTTTAATGAGTACCCAGCGGATGAGATTCAACACCGGCAAATTGATTTTTCCACATTTATCAATGGCGAATGTTTAAATGGGCAGGAATTAAAGCATGAAAGAGCTGTGAGATAGTGCTCTCTCAGACCCGTAGCCTTAGTGAGGGAGCATTATATAAAGCGGCCGGATGCGCAAACAGCATGAACGCCACACATTACCAAAGGTGAGAGGGAGCTTGTTAAGCACATGCAGAAATACCTTGCTCTGCATTTTCTCTCCCATCATGCCTACCGCGGAGCAGAGCGAAAGCGTTGTTCTTGCTGAACATGTAGCTGATGATGGGTCGTGTCTGTAAACTGGAGCAGGGCCGTGTCCTCTCTACATGAACAAGACTTTAGGTGAGCTGTTGAAGATGACCCTGTGTACGTCTAAGCTTGCTTTTAATAGGTTTTCATGGTTGTTGGTGCTCAGTAGTGCTGTCAGACCTCTTTAAACTTCCTGCCGTGCTGGTTGCCCATAGTAAGTGCTTTTAATTTGCAATCTGCACTGTTTTGTTTGCAAATTTGGACTGGAGCCCATCGTTCGGTGCTCGCTGACAAGCATGATAAACATTTGGAGGGCATCTGTGCAAAGTAAGGCTCTGAAACTTGCGGATGTTCATCTCTTAAAGGGACATGTCAGACAAATATGTACTTTTGAACATAGTTTTCTCACTCTGATATCCTTATAAAGATCTGAATGACTTTCTGCAGAGTGCAATGTATTGACTGTATATTATGGTCACTTTGAGCTGTAACACAAAATTAAGTTGTCAGTGGTTAACAAACTCGGGGATTCATTTTTGGAAATCTGGTGACAATTCGAAAGTGTATATTTTAATGGCATAAACATGCTGTATAAAATACTGTATGAGGTTAGATTTTTTATTATTTTATTTGATTTTATTTAAATATTATATTTGATTATGCTTCAGGGCTGTTAAATACTTAATTGTGATGGGCTGATGAACATTTTAAGGTGTGCAATAAATTTTAGCACACAGCTAAAGTTTAACTACACCATCACTGCACTAATGGTTTCAGTTTTTCACACCTGACAGCTGTGAAAAATCCAATCAAAACAAAACAGAAGGTTTTGGATGATGTGCAAGAAACTAGCACTGGACAGAGGAGCTGTTTGAGGACAAAAACCTGACAAAAAAAAATCTGAACAGTTTATTTAGGTGTAGTAATTGTAGTATAAGTAGAATAACTGAATTTGGTCCTTTAAATGATTTAAAAATAACATCATCATGTCGCCTCACAGAAAGAAGGTCGCTGGTTCGAGCCTCGGCTGGGTCAGTTTGCGTTTCTGTGTGGAGTTTGCATGTTCTTCCCGCATATGCGTGGGTTTCCTCCGGGTGCTCCGGTTTCCCCCACAGTCCAAAGACATGCAGTACAGGTGTATTGGGTAGGCTAAATTGTCCGTAGGGTATGAGTGTGAATGAGTGTGTATGGATGTTTCCCAAAGATGGGTTGCAGCTGGAAGGGCATCCGCTGCGTAAAACATGTGCTGGATAAGTTGGCGGTTCATTCCGCTGTGGCGACCCCGGATTAATAAAGGGATTAAGCTGAAAAGAAAATGAATGAGTGAATGAATGAATCATAGCCACATAAACAACTCCTCATGAATCAAGTATTGCCTACCAAAGCCTAAAGCAGGGCTATTCAATTAGTTTGTCACGGGGGCCAGTTCATGAAAATTATCCCAAACGAAGGGCCGGAGAGATATGACTTGCAATATAAGTGATGACACAACTGCATATAAGAGCCCATATGTTGTATTTTTGCTCCTTAAGACACCCACGTTGTTTGTCTACTTTAAAATGGTAATATATTGTATTTTGAAACTGTATAATATCACTGCATTGTACAATAAGTTTTTTTAACAAACATTCAAATGTTGTATTTCACAGCACAACAAAATCAGTGTATTGCTGAAGTAGGCTTCTTCTACATTCAGATACGTTCATATATGTTTTGAACTGCATAACAATTATGGATGCAACAATTATAGATTTTGGTTGTACAATTATATAGTCTGAAGAATAATCAGGGTTTCTCTGTTATCACGTCTAATGTAAATTTAAGCTTTATATTAGCTAGATTTAGATCTGGACATCTCTAACTAATATTAAAAAACCTTTAAAAGGCATTTTTATTAGTAATAGTTTTTATGCTGTAGGTTTTTCTGTGCTTATAGGGCTACACAATTATGTGTGTGTTTATAGAGAGGAAAGGGAGAAAATAATATAATAATAATTGTTATGAAGTTCGGCGCCAATATTTTGATTAACTGTTGTTATCATCTATGTTCATACATGGATGATAACTTTATTAATAATAGTTCGTCCAACATGTCTTTTGTTTACATTGCACTGAAAGCTAAGCACAACTCTCACCGCTACAGCATGAGATATTTTCTACTGCGTGCGCCCAGACAGCCGCGAGCGCGTTGCTCCGCTTGCACCCGCATATTGGCATATATTCTTACATTAGAAATAACAAACTTGCGCGCGGGAAAGACGTGATATGGGAACGGGCAGCGGCTGTAGTTATTACAGTGTGCGTGTTTTTTAACTTCGGTGGACAAGCTCGAAACTTTAAACTAGCGCACAGTTGGCAACTTGGCGTAACTTTGTTCAGCAGTTTCGTTTCGTGCGGCAGAACAGAAATGCAGAAATGCGGCTTAGAGAAGCCTTTACGATTAATTAACCGTGACGAATTTAAGCGCAGTTAATAGTGAAATCGGTTAATCGTTGCATCCCTAATAACGATATCAGCATGTTTCTCCGGTGAAGAAGCTCAGACCAGATGTGTGTTTTTATGACAGTTTTTGTGGTCAACAAACACACTGGAATCTCAGCGAATACTGAGAAATATATCCAAATAAAGCTTGAAATCTGCACTTAAATTAACCAACTACACTTGAGCACAAAAGTTTTTTTTGTTTTGTTTTGTAATCTGTAAGAAATGAACGCAATGTACAGTCCATCCTGTCAAACTCCCACCACCTGACAGCAACTAATCAAATGCCCAAAAACTCATCATTTCTGAAGGAGATTTGCCATCAAGACCAAGTTGTGAATTACTTTAGAAGACAAGCGTGATCTGATGAAGCATTATTCAGAGGATGATAATGTGTAGAACGGCCATAAATGAGGTTGCTGCCGTGATCTCGTTCCTTTCGAGTGCTCATGCGCATTAGATTGGGCAACCTGAAAAAAATGCAGATTTTGTTTGATTTGGCATTTATAAGACAGTTGTTGTTTTATTTTATTAGTAATTCCAAATATGCAAACACTTTTAGAGAATTTGATGTTTCCATATTCCGGCAAAATGCCCGAGCATACAGCCCGAGAGGCATTTCAAAGATGGCCGACTTGTCTTAAAGGGACTTTTTTCCTTACTTAAAGAGATAGTTCACCCAAAAATTCAAAGTATGTCATCATTTACTCTTCCTCATATGATTTTTAAACCTTTATGAGTTTCTTTCTTTTTAAACACAAAAGACAAGATTTTGAAGACAGCTGGAAACCTGTAATCATTGGCGTCCATAGTTTTTGGTTTTCCTACTATGGAAGTCAATGGTTACAGGTCTTCAGCTTTCATCAAAATATTTTATTTTGTGTTAAAGGGAAAAGGGAAAATTATAATTTTGGAGCCACTTGAGGGTGAGTAAATAGTGAGTTTTTTTTTTAAACTATCCCTTTAATATTCATAAAAAAAAATCTTTTTTATCATTTATTTCATATTCTTGTCTCTTTATCAAATTTACAGCTTGCTAAAACCCTACTCCATCTTCAGTCCCTCCCTTTCAGAAAAGACCCTCATGAATTGTGTTTGATTGACTAGAGGAACTGCGGTGTTAATCGTAAATTTATCAATGGAATGACAAAGTACTCTTTGTAGGTGACGGCATGCTCAATCTGTCAGCTGAGAGAAGAAAAATGTTTGAAATGTGCATTCGCTCCACTCAGTATCGCTCGGTGCGGAAGTTGATATTATAAAACGTCAGCGCTAATTCACTCTGGTTGGCTAAAAGACACTTTCATTGTTCTCTATGGTTATAGCATTGTGCGCTGGAAGCGGATCGAGGAGGGATGTTCAGATCTTATCATGCAAAACGATGGACTCAGCAGCGCTGTGTTATTCAACAGAGCTCCAGTTGGTCTTCCTCATTGTCTGTTGAATTACCTCAGCTGAATTAGAGTCCAGCCACACTAATGGCCCTGATGACAATACTTATCCCACATCTATTCCTGGCAGGACTCGCCAACTGATTGGACACGCCGCAGGCCTTCATTTCATTCCCAGCCAGAGATTATCACAGCGATTGATCCAGAGCTGTGCAACGCGAACTGATGCATTAAGGATTCCAAACCCTGCGTCCTCAGTGAAAGGCTGAGGCGCAGTGTCTCTATTGACTGATAGCTTTCTGCTGGAAGGAGTGAGGAAAATGCCTTTTCCCCTCACTATACAGTATAAGTGATACCTAAACTGGGAAACAGAGAGTAAAAGAGTATATATTGTGCTAAATTAAAGTATTAGTTCAAAAATTGAAAACTTACTAATTACAACTTGAAACTGGTTTTGATAAAGACACATTTGCATGGGATTTATATTATTTAGGGACCTCATGTGGTGTAGAAATGGCCTAACCTTCATATTTATTTATGTAGCTAAATTGTTAATGGTGCCAAACAGCATTTCCGGTTGTTTACATCCTTGTTTATGTTGTCGCTACAACATACCGTTAACGATAGAAACTGTGCATGTAATACACCAATTTTAACAAATAAAAACACTTACAGGTTGTGGCTCACAATCCACAGCTTCCTCTGTTGGAGGAGTTTTTAGCCAAACCCAGCACTGAACTGAACTGAGAGAGATTCTGGAAGCTGTCCTTTGTCAAATGCTAGCTATATATATATTTTTTATAATTCTCTGGATCATAATTAATATTAAACTGTAAGCACTTCTCTCTTTGTGTCGTGTCTTTTGGAAGCCCAAATACAGAAACAGAACACGCTCTGTGGAAATAGCAGCATTTGCATGCCATTTTAGCTTTCTCTGTAACAACATTACAGCGCCTTTGCTATTCCCCTTCGCTGTGCAGGGTGTGCACGTGGTGAATGCGTGTAATCGGAAACCCTTGTGATCTCACTAACCTGGATGTATTTTTTTGTAGTCCATAAACTTTGTTCGCTCTAGGCTTTGCTAAGCTAACTCTGTAAAAGCCAATGTCTCCCTTTGCATTGAACTTTGAACATATTACATTTAGAGATGTTGTTTATGTTCACACAGCTACATTACACATCAACTAAAGTTTAAAATATAATATCGTAGTGGACCACCCCTTTAATGAATTATGCCATAAAGGACATGCAAACACTGCAAAATATTTACTATAAACTCTACTGACTGGACAAACTCTGAGCTACTGCATCCGAGTATGGAGTGATAGGAGAGAGCTGTTTTAATGGAATTTAATACCAAACGCCGAATGAAAAGAAAACTTCCATTTTTTTTTTCAGACGACATAAATGATGACGATGATGATGGATGTGTGTGTCTCCAGGAGTTCACTGTGTGTGTGTGCTCTCGGAGGAGATGTGTGTCTATGGTGCTTTACTGACTCGGTAGATGCAAAGAATAGTGTCAAACAGCCGTGTGTGTAAGGCTTATCCTGTCGGAAAATGCGGCAAAAAGTCCTACACGACGGTAATAGTTTGATTAAGAGTTTACATGTCTGTACAGCACTTCAATAATGTGACTAAAATAGTAATAATACATGTCCTAATTTGATTTGTGTTTATGATGATTATGACTTTAAGGATTATGATTATGACTTTAAAGTGCTATTCCATCACATTGTTTATTTGCGTGGCTGCAGTTGTAGCAGCCTTTGCTTTTGGACGCAGCAACCTTTGAACTATGGTGAAACAAGCAACATAGGCTCATTCTAAAAACGTAGCCCTATATACATTTCTGGAAATCGCAAATTACGTAGCCAGAAGTACGTAAGGCTGCACTTCGTCTTTAAAATGAGTGCTATGGGGCAGTATGACGCTTTTCCTTTTCACGCTAGCAGCTGACCGCTTACCTCCGTATGAATGGCTTTTCCGCTGTTTGTGCAGTTAGGTCACCATGTACGTCGGCGGACTTGAGACACAGAGAGGAGTTGACTATGATGGCAGTGGTCAATCGGTGCTTTTTAAAACACTATTGGTTGGGTTTAATGAAGGGGGTGGGTGGGGGTTTTGGTCGGTTGGTCGGTCAGTCAGTCAGTCAGTCGACAGCAGCTTCTGGTGGATTTACACGAGAACAGCAGGCACAATTGGCCCTCACGAGAGAAATTTGAGATCTCAAATGCATACACAGCTGTCTCTGGTGGATTCGCAAAAACAAAAACCGCAAAAGAAATGTAGCTCCTGGGGCGTATTTCACAATCTCCAGAAAAAAAAGTATATAGGGGTACGTTTTCAGAATGAGCCTGTTATGATTATCAGCGATCTAGTGGTTGCAGATCGCTATCGGACTACAAATCCGCCATTATGAACTACAAGATCCAGTCATGCACCACACATACTTACAACCGGTTCCTGATCATGACTGATTGCATACACACAGCCGGAGGATTGTCAAAGACTAATTACTTGGACTATTTATAGAGCGCACACATACATACGTCAGTGCTGAGTCTTGTTTATCTGTCTAAGTTAACATTACAATGCATTTTCCTTGCCTTGTTCTGCGTGTACCGAGCCTTGTTTGTTTGTTTGTTTACGTTGCCTGCTGCCTGCCTGTATTGATCATTCGCCTGTTATTCGACCACGACTCTGGATTCCCTGCAAACTTCTGTGTGTTTGTGTGCTGACTATACTGTATAGTCCATGATGTAATCAGTACATGAGCAGCTTCAGCTGTGTAAGTCTAATAAATGGAGACTTGGAGCAGGTGTGTGTGTCATATGCTGACTTATTGTCACAACAACATCGCTACACAGGAAAACTCTCATCTTTGGTTTCATTTTAAACTAAAGCCATTGACATTGAAGACATTAAAAAAAAAAAAAAACTAGCAAGATTAACTACAATTTTAACAAGGCGACAAATTTATTATGCAATTTCAAAAGTGTTAAATCACTTTTAATCACTTAGACATACAGTAATTAGTGCTCTTCAAATATTAAGTGAATGACGGTCCAGATTGAATTCTCTCAGAGTTCAGACATCGAGAAGCCCTGTAATGTATCATAAACAGAAGAAAGTTCCTTATCTATCTATCATCTATGTCCAATCATTCTTTTTTGTTTGCACTACTCTGAGAGTGTTCAGATTTTTCTTTCTGCAAATTGTGTAGCTGTATGGTGTATAGTGATATGACCCGGCACCCATAATTCTATCAAAACAGTCCCTTCACAACACAGCCTTCATTCTTTGTGAAAAATGGATAAAAGGTGTGCAGGAAACAAATTGATATACGACTCACCAAGTCCTGGCCCAAACACAGAGATGCCAATTTTCATGGAACTAATATTATCACATGACCTCTGTGTTCAGCAAAATATGATAGTTCATTTGTGGAGGAATTCTTATTTTACAAATTACAGACATGGCCAATTTGCACATGATTAAGATCATAGACAACCACTGCAATTATTACAAATGACTAGATGTCATTTAGATATTAATAAGCCCATGTGAATAGATATTTAATGATTAAATGATTATAGTTTTTCTAATAATTTAATTAATTGTATAATTTAAATGTTTAAGATTTATCCATGTCACTATTGTTCAAATGCATGTGTACTTTTTTTTTCATCAAAGAAAGCTGAAGTAATCACAGTTTCAATAAAAAAAAAATATTAAGGAAAATAAATAAATGTGTACACACAATCAATCAATCAATCAGTCAATCAATCAATTAAAAAATTAAAAAAGGAAGGATAGTGCATGTATTAAATAGAAGGCACACAGATTTGTTGGTCAAAATCGTAAAAAATTTGTCCTAACTCCAACATTTTGAATGTTAGTGTAGCTAAAAGTTCTTTATGTTTGTTTATTTGCTTGCTTGTTTGTTTTGTTTGTTTAGCAATTTATTAAAGCATTGTGAAATTACTTTTACATTTGTTTCCATTGTTGTCAGGTAGGATAATACCTGGATAATAGGATCATATGCTATTAACAGTAGCTAAATGTAACCTCAGTAGCTAATGTGTAGAAACAAGTAAAGTGTTTATCTATGGCTAAAGCGATGCTACAGTGGTAAGTTCATTGTTCCTGGATACTTGAGCTGTGAGAAACCCAAACTCCCTAAGCAAAGCACACTCCTTGAGGACTCGGGATAATTAGATCCACTTTTGTCTTCTATTTCCTGATTAGACTCCAAAGCACTGCACTTCTCGCTTTCACAACCGTAAGGGAGACTACGGAGGAAATTAATCTTCCAACTAGCACAATAAATACAAAAATATGATACGAGTCCATGTTTAATTAATGGCTAGCCGAACATCATGAGTTGTTTTGATCCAAAAATAGATATAACAGCAAACTGTGAACAGCAAACTGTTGATCTCTTAAGCTACAGTTTTATGAGTGTCTGTTTTTAATACGCATGTTCTTATCAAAACAGTTCGTTAATAAAAATACTCAGCATATGCTGGTTTTGTTATGACTTGAGGCATTTAATAAAGGCGTTCAGCTCTATGAATATTGTAGCTGGTCTTTGATGATGAGAATGCATGGTAATTGATCTTCTGACTAACAGCTTTCAGCCTATACATGATTGTTGAGGTGACATTGCATTTTAATTTTAATGGTAACTAATAGCCTTAACTTTTCCAAATTTGATTGTAATGCAATAATGTGCACCTTTTGCAAAGCTGCTTTGAAAAAAGAATTATTGTGATATAAATAAACTTGAATTTTCACTGTCACACATACAAAATTATACCATAATTGCAATTATAAAATTATAATTCCACATACACATACAAAATAATAATAATTTGTATTGCCATTGTTTAAAATTCTGTACAGTACCTGACAAAAGTCTTGTCGCCTATCCAAGTTTTAGGAACAGTAAACATTAACTTGACGTCTAGTTGATCATTTAGTATCAGAAGTGGCTTATATGAAAGGCAAAGGCCTCTAGACTATGCTTATTTTACCAAAATAAAATATGATCATCCCTTATTTTTTAATGATTTATTTAGGACAGTAAGGTCTGACTTTGCTAAGACAAAAGTCTTGTCACTTTACATAAATAATGTACAGTATAGAATATAAAGTCATGGTGCAGAGGAAAAAGAATTAATATTGTGTATAACTCCCATGAGCTTAGATGACTGCATCCATACATCTCTGCAATGACTCAAATAACTTATTAATAAAGTCATCTGGAATGACAAAGAAAGCGTTCTTGCAGGACTCCCAGAGTTCATCAAGATTCTTTGGATTCACCTTCAATGCCTCCTCCATCTTACCCCAGACATGCTCAATAATGTTCATGTCTGGTGACTGGGCTGGACAATCCTGGAGCACTTTGTCCTTCTTTGCTTTTAGGAACTTTGATGTGGAGGCTAAAGTATGAGAAGGAGTGCTATCCTGCTGAAGAATTTGCCCTCTCCTGTGGTTTGTAATGTAAAGGGCAACACAAATGTCTTGATACCTCAGGCTGCCGATGCTGCCATCCACTCTGCAGATCTCTCGCATGCCCCCATACAGAATGAACCCCAAACCATGACTTTTCCTTCACCAAACTTGACTAATTTGTTTGGGATGCATTTCAACAGATGAATCATTTGAAAAATCTACCCTCTGCCACTTTTACAAATGATTAACTAGAAGTCAAGTTATTATTTGTTGCTCTTACGACTGGGATCGACGACAAGACTTTAGTCAGGTAGTGTATATACAGTAGTTACATTTCTTTTGTCTTCCATGTACCTCTTGCAAAAACTGTTGCATTATAATATTTATAATATAGAGCCAAATCTCAAAACTGTCATAAAATGTAAATGTCTCAAGCATAGTTAAATTACGACTCTTTAAAATTAAAAATTATTTTAGTTTTTAAATAAACGGCAATCATTTTTTTCATCTATATATTTTTAAAAACATAGGTACTTGACAAATGTCCTGTGATGTGCAAATGCTTACTATAAATCCATATGCTAGAAAACTATATGTTAATTTTAAAGCAACAATTCCATGAAAAACTTGAAATTAAATTCAAAATTAATTGAAAGACCTCATTCAAGACCATGTGACCGAAATCCCCATGTACCCCCAAGTTTTGTCTCAGAATTTTTCACATATTAAACGTTTCTGGAAGTTTTTTTATTTTATGTTTGTCCTTTGATGTCACATTCAGTTTATTGAAAATGTCCAACAAGTCTGACAAATCATGGAGAAAAAATGTATATTATTCATAATTTCATATAAATTAAATAGAAATATGAAGATAAATGTCCTACAATGAAGATAAATCCCTCTCATGCTATTTGTATATCATTAAGAGTCGTTTTTCTTCATTTTGGTAACACTTTATTTTAATGGTCTGCTTAATATCTGTTGATACTGCTCCTTTAACAGACATTTGACTGACTATAAGAAACTTTGCAAGTACATGTCAACACTAACCCTAACCCCAACCTAACAGTGTACTTATAATCTAATGAGAATTAGTTGGCATGTAGATGCAATGTAACTTAAATTCAACAAACGGACCATCACAATTAAGTGTGACCAGCATTTTTGCTGTCACACCCTACATCATATTTAAAGTACAATTCAGTAAAAGTGTAAAATAAGGAAATGAGGTCGCCATAGCATACTGAACCACCAAATAGCCCTTCCAGCTCCAACCCAGTATTGTGAAATGTCTATACACACTCATATTTTACGGACAATTTTGTTTACCCACTTCACCTACTCTATAGCGCATGTCTTTGGCCTGTGGGGGAAACCGGAGCACAAAAACCCGCGCCAACATATGCAAACATGTAAACTCCACACAGAAATGCCAACTGGCCCAGCTGGGACTCGAACCACCAACCTTCTTGCTGTGAGGCGACAATGCTAACCACTAAGCCACCATGCTGCCATCTGTGAAATAACTGATATTACTGATATTATATTGTAAAAGTTATATTTTATCATATAATATAATATTCACTCTTATATTTACTCAAACATCAGATTTGTCAGAACAATTTTTTTAATATGCCGTTTAGCTGCCTATTTGTAGACCACTCATGTATGTTTGTGTCATAGACATATGCTTTCTTCAGATCACATACAGTGACACAGTGACATGCTTAAGGCGCATCCACCTATAGCTAGTTACATGTCCTTGTGGTCATGTCAAGTGAATCACGTATGCTCCCTTTATACATTAACTATGAGCGAGCAGTCTCCATTTGCCATGCTCCAGAAAACAATCCTAGATTACTTATTTATCGCGAGCTGAATGCACTCCATAGCCCTATATGCTCTGAAAAGATGATGCTTAGAGGGACAGCCGGAGCCAGGAAGTGCTTTTGATGAATGGGCCCGTTCGTCCTTCCACCCTACATACTCCGTATAATAACTAATTACTGTCTGTGTCACTCAAGATATCTTCCATAGATTAAGCACAAAAGTCATTACAGCGCTTTAGTTAGCTCTATATAAGCTTTGTCGTCGTATAATCCTTGGGAGCAAGAATCGCAGGGTCGCACATTAATCTCATTTTCACAAAGCTGTAATTCGGGGCTATCCTTTGGAGTACATTACAATTCCAATGCAAATCATCCCTATAAAAATGGCCTGATGAATGAATGATTTCCCTCGAGCGAGGTGCACCACAAAGCCACAATAATGGCTTCTGCATTGCGAAACATCGTGCTTTTGCTCATTGTTTACGCGGATGAAGCACGTCTTGCACTCCATTAAAGTGGCTGTGACTAAAGAACGTGATGCTTCAGCTTCAAGCATAAGTCGTAAAACTGTGATGTTCTTTTAGAGGGCAGACGCGATGAGTACGTCTTTTAAGTGGTTTTGACATTTGTAATATTGACAAGTGGAGGCGTTCACTTTACATAATGGGAGAACCTGAACTACCTTATGAAGTGTTCAACTTTGTTTAAAGACCAAATGGATGTTTCATTGACTCTTCCTTGTATTTGATTAGTGGTCATTCTTCTGCACATTCCTCAATATGCATGGATAGTGTATATTCAATCTGTATTCTTGTAGAATAACTGACTTTTAGTCATATGTATGAATGTATGTGTGTGTGTGCATATTTTCCCTGAATGATCATGTGTTGTTAGTTTTAGCAGTAGTTATTGAGGAAAAGCATACCTTAGAACAGCGATTCCCAACAGAGGGCCTCAGCAAGCTCTGTGGGGTGTATCGTCATATTTTTAAAATTGTTTAGCAGTGGACAATTAGGAGAACGATCATGTTGCCTTAGTTCATTTTATCCCATGGCTGACCAAAAAATGGACAAATTAGTAATTCGTCCCCCACAAAAAAGACAGAGTCTCACTGATTCACCTTCAGCAGCTAATAGTAATGACCCAAGCATACTGGACCCAGGTTAGGAAGTTCCAAGCATTTCGGGTCACAGCGCTAGCAGTACTGAAAACACGAAATGCAGGAAATACCAAGATAGTTACCTGAATTATGGTTTTATTTCATTTTCTCGAAGCAAAGTGTCCCTGACCCTATCACAGTGCATTATCTGCACTTAAGTTCTTGCTAACGAATGCATGAGGCCGCATAAATTAATAAGACATTTGCATACGATTCATCCTCAATATCGCAAGGTGTACCCAATACAAATGGCTTACTGATGTTTATTCATTCATTCATTTTCTTTTCGACTTAGTCCCTTAATAAATCAGGGGTTGCCACAGCGGAATAAACCGCCACCTACTGATGTTTTGCTTTTGTATTTTACATTAGGCTATTATTTGCGCATAAACATATCTAGATATAGTAATAAACATACAGTTTGTTTGAAAACATCAGTCATACCTACTGCAATCTTATATGAGCAATAATATCATTAAATGTGGAGGGGGGCTTACAATATTTTCCGGGGGAAATGGGGGTCTTAGATAAAAAAAAAATGGTTGGGAACCACTGCCTTAGAATATTGTGATCGACCAATCAGTAACAAGTATTCCAGAGAGCCTTGTTAAACAATTGAAATGCAGACCACATGCAAAAGCATGCCTCAACATAACATCAGTATGATGATTCATTGAAGCCAGGATAAAAGGTGATACTTTCCCCCACTGTTCTCAACTGTGCAGTGATATTTTCTTCTTAAATTGATTTCCAGTGACATTTAGATGTATTTTCAAAGACTGCTGAATGTTGTTCAGGGATTTTATAAATTAACTGAATTACAATGAATTTATATTGCAGCAACAATTGCATAATGTCATTAGACTGAAGCTTTAAATATTAAATGCACTGAAGATTAAACTATCTTAATAGGGAGATATTTTAATCAATAAGTCATTGAATCATCCAGGAACAAAGATTAAATGAAGCGGTTGGTGCCAGTGATTGACTTGCTGAATTTCTGACTTACCTGATTCCTTCAAACATTTTGGTCCATTCATTAATTAAAATAAATAAAAAAAAAACAGTATGTGGTGGCAAATCACTGTCTTAAAGGGTGAATCGCTGAATGATTCATTCCATCAGTTTATTCAAAATGGCTAATTAATTCAGGATTAGAATAAAGTGTCTGCCTTGGCTACAAATCGTCACCTTGGAATTATGCATTCCATATAGCAAACAGTATGTTTTTTAAGTAAAAAGTCTTGTAAACAAATGTAAACAAGTTTAAAAAAAAAAAACATCCCATAATGTAAATAAGTTGTTAATTAATAAAAATATGTCAATAACTAAATTTTGACAAAAATGTCTGATAGAACCTTATAATTCTAAGGTGACGAAATGGCTTACTGAGTCCTAGACTCACTCACATTTAGCACAATGAATCATTGATAAATAAACCAACATATTCAGAACAGAACTATGATATATGATATCATCCATCCATCCACCCATCCAACCATCCATCCACCCATCCACTCATCCATCCATCCATCCATCCATCCATCCACCCATCCACTCATCCATCCATCCATCCATCCATCCCTCAATTAATTTCTCCATCCACTCTATCCACCCATCCATCTATCAATCCATTGTTGGGAAAAAGGAATATATATATTTTTTATTATTTTTGTCTCTTTTGCTTTTCATTAAACAGTTATTTGTATTGGTCATGTAAAGGTCATGTCTTAACTGAACTTTTATTGTTGAGTGTGAGATGCTGTGCATAATAATGAAGCATTTTTGCAGAAGTAGATAAACGTTTGTCCAAAATTAACTTGAGCTCAGCAGAAACTTCCTGTCGGCAGAAAGGTGTTAAAACTGAACACAGAATATGTGCTGAGAATGTTTTGTGCTTCTTAATGTTGTGCAGAGAATTCGTAGAAAAATAGGACGTATGTATGGGTGCGGCCAATGGAGGACTGGAGAATGATTAACAAGTGAAAAATTTAACTAAACTCCTGCCTATATAAGTTGAAGTGAGGAAATAAAAATTATTGCACACCTCCTGAATGTAACTTTTGCATTGCATTGAGAATAACAGAATTCTGTGAATTGAATTATTCATTTGTATTCAATAAATTGCTAATATGGTAAACCTTGAAGAAAAACCTCTACTGACCTTTTTTATTGAACACGCATGGAATTGATTGAATATTCCAATACCATCCATCCATTCATCCATCCATCCATCCATCCATCCATCCATCCATGCATCCATCAATCCACCCAATTCATCCATCCATCCATCCATCCATCCATCCGTCCATCCATGCATCCATCGATCCACCCAATTCATCCATCCATCCATCAATCCATCCATGCATCCATCAATCCACCCAATTCACCCATCCATCCATCCATCCATCCATCCATCCATCCATACATCCATCCATCCATCCATCCATCCATCCATGTGTACTAACGCACATATATTCATCCATATGTACATATACACATGTATATCCATCCATATAGCCATCATAACCTACATATATAACCTGCAGGTATAACAACCATATTACACTCACATACCAGGGCTAGTCTAACAAAAAACATACTGACAAAAAAAACTGGAATCAATATTTGGTGATAATATAATAAAACAAGCTATTTACAAGTAATTTGACAAAGGACAGTCCTTTTTGACCCAGGTAATTAACCAGAAAATACATATAGAGTTTCCAGCAAGCACAAGCAGTAACATTCAGTACCCCTGAATAAAATATTAACTACTGATGACCTTAAAGCAATGATAAATGAGCACCTGCCTCAAGTGTGCATGTTAGATGGACATCACATTTCAAAAGCCGTACCGTTTTTTCCACATTGATTAGGATACAATGTGAAAGATGCAGGCAGAATGTGTTGAACGCACCTTTCAACTTGATCAAAATGAAAAGGAATAAATACAACTGTAAAGTGCAGCTGAAGACTAATGCACAGATTAACGACTGAAAAGAAACACAAAAGAATAAACTCTTTGAAAATTGCTTCGGGTAACAAAATGCAACAATAAAAGCTGACTTAAAGAAGCAGTTAGCGCAGGTGTTGATATAATCATGTTTTCCCCTTTATTCTCATGTGTACTCCAGGCTATTTTGTCTTTTACAGCCGACTTCCCTGTTTCTCTTTGAAATTATGATTTTCTATATTACGTTTAAGAAAACCACCAATGCAAATCTATTTTTCTGCTCCACCACGAGAAGCCAGTGTTTTCTTTAGCTTTATTAATACAATTTATAACAATTTCCCACATTCTATAGCTCAAATGCCATCTGTATGCTTTATGGGCTGTGATGAATCAATTAGCTTTGTGGATATTTGAAAGCTTGGTGAGTCAAGCTGGGAAACAGCTCCACATAAAGACGCCATTTTTAATAATCAAATGTGTACATATGCTGCGAGTAATACTCGGCCACAGTAGGTCTTTGCCTGATGAACTATGCATACCACGAGAGGAAATCCATTGCAGCATATGGCTGTACATCCTGCATGATACATCACAATTACGCTGATGTCCCGCACGGCCCTCAGAGGCCAATTAGAAGATCCAGAGCATGATGTCAGACATCATTGGTATTTTGAGACAGATTACAGCACGCTAAAACATTCCTCCTCTCTCTTATTAAAACATATGAGCACTCTGTGTGTAGTTCATTTTCAACAGCACTTCCTATAAACTCCTACAGATGGATGGTTATGACTGTGGGCCAATGTGTGATGTAGAGATCTTACATTTGGAGAAGCAGAGGTCTGGCACGGAATGCTGCTTACCCTGGCCAAAACTGAAAGAGCACGACGGAGTGTGGTGTTATGTGGTGTTTCGGGGAAGTTCTGTTTGAGGCAGATTTGAGCACAGTAGGGGGGTTGAACTGTATGGTCAAATTTGTTATATCAATATGTTTTTCTGTATGATGCAGAGTTCATCATGTTAATTTATCATGTTTCAGTCATGTTTATTTCCTATAAATATTTATTTCTTGCCATTACCGGTGAAGGAAATTAATTCTGTTTGTTAGACCGTAAAAATGGATGCAAACATAACTTTAGTCCCAAATTCTGTTTTACATTCTTTTTATTTTATGATTTAACATACATTAATCATCAGTATACTGGTGTCCAATGAAATCAATTCATTGATTTGGATTCTAGTAAACAAACTATTTTAATAATGGAATAAAACAAAATAAAAAATAAAATAAAATTTCATTGAATTACTTTAAATTAAAGTTAAATAAATAAATAAATAAGTAAATAAATAAATAAGTAAATAAATAAATAAATAAATAAGTAAATAAATAAGTAAATAAATAAATAAAACATATAATTTTAGGATTTTATAGAATTAATATTTTTTTACCACAAAACCACATTATCTTTATGTATTTATTTGTTAAATAATAATAATAATAATAATAATAATAATAATAATAATAATAATAATAATAATAATAAAAATAAATAAATAAAATAATAATAATAATAATAATAATAATAATAATAATAATAATAATAATAATAATAATAATAATCATATAGCCCTTTATAGTAAAGCTCTCTATGAGAAAGAAACGCCCCAGTCAGTGTTGCCCTATATGAACCTGTGTTGGTTTTATGCCAAGGCTGAGGGCATGTAAAGGCATCCCTTCCCCCCTCCCTGCTCAAAAATCAATTCAGAAAGGCAGTTCGGTAGCAAATGGCAGATTTTATGCTTTTATTTTTGGTCTGAGTGTTTTCTGGCTATTTAGAGGTCCGGCAGTTCAAGCTTTACTCTCTGTCTTCATCTCACTAGGGGGAAGTGAACAGTGTGGCTTTTGCTATTCTTCCTCCAGGCCTAAGAGAGACAGAGTCACTCAGATGTGAAATCACGTTTACAGAGGTCTTACAGAGGTTTTTTTTTTTTTTTTCTCCTTTCACGTCCTACTGCTGGCAGTCCACAACATGAAGAAGTGTGCAATGTAATCACTCTGTCTATTATTATGATTCACTTAATGCTTTTATGCATAAGATCGCAAGTGTGTGGGATTGACATCCCTTTGAGTGACAACACAATATCACAATGTCTTTTTTTTATCTACACCTTTCCAGTTAAAGTTTCATTTATTATGTGGTCAAACTATTTCGTGCAATATTCCATCACTGTCATATCCAAATTGCTTATTTTAGCTTCTCTTACTGCAGCTTAAACCGTATGTCAATGATGCCACAAGCATGCATCAGGAGATACTGCTGCAGAGCATTAAAGGGATTCTCAGAAATGCTCAAGAGATGAGCCGCGTGACTCTTCTTGTCTTAAAATAACCTGAAAATCAGCATTAGGGGCAGCCACTAGAGGAAGCCCCATCAGTCCTTTCATTCAAGCCCCCTCCCATCATCTTCTGACACTCACACATGCTGCGCCGCTTCAAAGTCTCGAGCCTTCTCTGATTATTTTCTCTGCTCTGGCCTCTTGTGGATTGGATCTGTTGCCACACTTATTAAACTAATGTTGTCAGCAGATAGTATATGTTATATTTACAATTTATGTAAAAAGGTAATAATAAAGTAAATAAAAAATAGAGCTGGTGAAGTTCTGGTGATGTACTCAGGAATGCCAATGCAATCTCACAACAGTTTGTAACTTTTTGATTTAATTGTATTATGTCATTCCTATTGAGGGATGGAGTGTGGGGGCATGGCTTCTCTTAAAAATTGTACAATTTTTATATAAATTCAAATGTATGAATTCCTACAAAATTGCCACTTTTGCTGACATTACACAAAATAGTTACATTTCCTCATGAGATTGGACTGGGAATGCAGTCTATACCCAGTTCTTTATCAGCTGCCATTGTGCCTAAACACTTCTAATCATGTCTATATCACATAAAGTTCTGGGAGCATTTGAAAACCCCGATCACAATGTTTGTTGGTAACACTTTAGTTTGTTACAATTCACACCATACTGGCTTATTATCTCCCTAATATTAAGATATGAACTGTTTTTTAGTACTTATAAAGTAAGATCTTATTGTGCATCCCTGTCCAACCCAATGCTTTACCTAAACCCAACTAATAACTATGACTATGTGACTAGTTAGTAGTTTATTGAGTTGAAAGCCTTAGTTAAGAGGTTTGTTTTGCTATGGTTTATTAATAGCATGAATTGTACATTCAAATGAAGTGTGACTTTCTTAGTTAGAGGCACTTTTTTATCATTTCCTATTGACAGTGAGCATTTTGTTCACTTTTAAATGTTTTAATCACCTGCTGTGACTCAAATCTCATCATCTTTTTTTTTAAATATTTATTACCCTATACAGTACCAGTTCTCAAATTTTGCTGCCATTTCCCACTTATAGGGATGTTTTGTGATCCAGGGGTGCGTTTCCAAAAACCATCGTTAGCCGACTAAGGTTGCAAGTTCCGTCATTACAAACATGATTTGTTGATTTGGTTGATTTGGCGTTTCCCAAATCCGTCGTTCCAATGAACATTCGCAAACTGCGTCGCAAACCTGTATGCTTGCAACTACACATTTGGAGCTATAGTTCGAAACATAGTTCCTGGCTGTGTTCTATTCCCAGTTATCCCCCCCTATGCCCTATTTGTTTAAAACATTCTAACATTTAAACTTGAAATTATTTATTATTATAAAAAAGCATTAAAGTCTTTGCTCTTAGGTGTAAATTGCTTTCAAAGTATTTTTTCAGTTTAGTTTTAGCGATCTTCATGTCTATAATTGCGCTCCCTTCGCAGTGCACTTTGAAAACATAGATGTCATTTTAAACACAGCTGTAGCTCATGATGAAAGCTATAGGTGAGCTTTTATTTAAAAGCGGAATTTACTTTACGTCTCCAAAGCTTGTGAAAACAAAAAAACATAGCATACGTTAATGCTTTTAATTTATAGCAGGTTATAAGTATCTGTACTGTATATGACATGAGCCTGTTGGTTAGAACATTTCTGCAGTGGTTTGCATGTGTCAAATTGTAAAAGTAGACTTTTCAAAAAAATAAAAAAATAAATAAATAAACAATATCCTACTTAATAATAATAATAATAATAATAATAATAATAATAATAATAACAATAATAATCATCATCATCATCATTAATATTATTAATATTATTATTAAAGTAGGTTTTTAATTTCCTAATAAATAATACATATTAAGTTTCATTTCTTAATAAATAGCCTCATTATTGATTTATTTATTTATATGATTTATATATGATTTTAGAATACGTGTTAGCTTTTGTAAGGTTCTTCTCTAAAGAAATTGTTACCACCCCATTTAGAGCATAATTATGGGCGTTTTACGTTATAACTAATGTGGTTAGTTATGCTAGATCTGCGACAGAAAAACTACAGGTTTTGGAAAACACTCGTCACTACATCGTTCTTTTCCTAAACGATGCATCATACTATGATAGTTCAGCTGCGAGTTACGTCGTTGTTTGGGAAAAGCACTAGACTTGTTCCCAATCAAAACTTAAATGCTAATAAATCTGTTTAGCTGTTCCTTTACTGAATGAGCACTGAGCACTGTGCTCCAGATCACACTATTTTGTCTTTCCTTCGCATTTATTCCTTTTAAATCTGTTTTAACACATTTTGAATCAGGTTTCAATCATTTGAATTATTTGTTGTTTTTATTTCTCATACTTATTGTGTAATTAGTTTAAGATTATTTTAATCATCTTGTTTATATAAAACACTTTGAATTACCATTGTGTAAGAAATGTCTGTAGCACTTTAGTTTAAGTCTCTTACTAATTTAGGTTTACTTTAAGTTTAAGTTCAACTCTCTTACTACTACTTACTTTACTATTTTACTACTACGTCACTACTTGTCACTACTTTAGTTTAAGTAGTTTAAATCTTTAGTTTAAGTTTTTTTTTTCTTATATGTATTGAATGATTGTTTTTGATTATTTTAATATTTTAATCTTTGTGTAAGAAATCTATGCAGCACTTTAGTTTGTTACTGTTCATGGTATTAACTACTGGCTTATTACTAGCCAATTATTGAGATAATAACTGCATATTAGTAGCTATATTGTATGATATTGTTTTGTATCGCTAATCCTACCCAAAACCTAAACACAAGCACTACCTTACTAACTATTAATAAGCAGCTAATTAGCAGTTTATTGTGCCAATAGTTTTGGTTAATGGTTTGTTAATAGCATAAATTGCAACTTAAAATAAAGTGTTACCAAAATGTGCTATATAGCCTTATGGCATTGCCTTATCAATAAGGGCTTTTAACTGTTTTAAAAAGAGTTTGATGGTTCAATTTTTTTGAATAACATCACATATAAAAAAAAAAAAAAAAAAAAAAAAAAACATTAAATAACAAACAGTGGTAAAAAAGAATACTGGCAAAGCAAATAAAAGAAGCATTACATACCAAAAAATGAAGTGCAAGTAGAGAAAGTAACTTGTAAGTACTACTCAAAGTATTAATACAAAAAGTAGCTCTTCTAAAAGCACTCAAGAGTGGTAATGAATATTTCATCGTAAAATTTATTCCACCTTAAAATTTAAAAATGTAGTTTACATCAGTACCATTTTCTTTTAAGGGTGTTTCAAAGTGTAAGTTAAATTATTTAGCAATCATGGACTATACATTTACAGTAAAATGTGAGATCAATTTAGTGCAATAATTCATTACATTAATATATGCACAGAGTTTGCATGTTCTCCCTGTGTTCCCGTTGGTTTCTTCTGGGTGCTCCAGTTTCCCCCACAGTCCAAAGACATGTGCTATGTGTGTAAATAAGTGTGTATGGATGTTTCCCAGTACTAGGTTGCAGCTGGAAGGGCATTCACTGTGTACAACATATGCTGGATAAGTTGGCAGTTCATTTATGCTGTGGCGACCCCTGATGAATAAGGGACTAAGCTGAAGGAAAATTAATGAATGAATTATATATGCACCTATAATAAGTCGACAGAAAGCAGACTGGTGCATTTACATGCAGAGTGAAAGAGTTCTTGAATTTCATCTAAAATATCTTCATTTGTGTTCTAAAGATGAAAGAAGATCTCAGGGGTTTGGAACAGCATGAGGGTGAGCAATCAATAACTGAATTTTCATTTTTGGGTGAACTAACCCTTTAAATATGCAAGACTAGTCTTACATGCCATGCTACAACACGCAACGTTCATCTCTTGCTTTAAAAATATAGAGATAAAGAAAAAACACAAGGCCATAATTTAAAAGTATATACAATTCTCCAAGCACCACTACACCACTGACTGAAGGTTTATTGTACAGCTATATCTGGCAGAATGCACATTTATCCCTCCTCCAAAAGTGATACACATCAAGTGTACTGTACTGTACTTGAAGAGAGATATTTATGGTAGCTGTCTGTTCAGGTGCTCATATTTGTTGTTTCTTTCTTTATGTTGAGCTTGAGTTAAACTTGCACATCGTCTTATTTGGTAACATTAACTACAATGCAATAAAGCATTAGTAAATGTTAACTGTAACTAACCTTAATAAATGGAACCTTATTGTTAATTGTGATCAAAAAGTATGTATTATGCATGCTTAAATATTATTATTATTATTATTATTATTATTATTATTATTATTATTATTATTATTATTATTCATAATAATAATAATATTAATAATAATAATAATAATAATAATAATCATAATCATAATCATAATTATAATAATGTTTTAAAAATCCATAAATTAGCACCTTTCCTTATTTTGTGATTCATGTTTTTATTTATTATTTTTCTCCATGTTCATTTATGCTTTTGAATTGCTTTATGGGGCCTTGATCTTTTTTCCAAAATCTTTTAACCTTGAAAGGTTTGAAAAAGTGACTTTTATTAACATTTTTAATAGTTTTAAGTGATATTATGTTATATATTATAACATTTTTTTTTTTTTTTTTTTTAATCATTTAGAAGGCCCTGATGTATATGCACGTGCACTTTTCTTTGATTTTAGCTCAGCATTTAATACAGTTCAAACACATGTTTTAATTAGGAAATTAAAAAGTTAGGAGTAAACTCTACAATTATTGAATGGTATCACTCCTTTTTAACAAACCGAACTCAGGCAGTCAAAGTAAATAATAGTTTGTCCCAAGTTAAATACTGTATAGTAGTTCTGGTGTCCCTCAGGGTTGTGTGAGCTCATCACTTCTGTTTACTCTATATACTAATGATCAAGCAGGCACTCACAGAATTTTATTTTTAAATACTCAGACGATACGGTAATTTTAAGTTTGCTAAAAAAACAAGATCCTGTTTCTGTTTATTTTTTCTGAAATTGATTCATTTGTTGTGTGGTGTGATGAAAAAAACAAAGGAAATAATCTTTGATCCCAAGTGTGTGGTCGAGCACTTACCAGTGTTTGTACATAATCAAGAAATCACTCGGGTACAGTCATACAAGTATTTGGGAATTTACATAGACAGGTCTCTGACATAGGACACTTACATAAACTGGATCTGTGAAAAGCTTCACCAAAGACTGTATTTTCTACGAAGGTTATGGTTCTATGGTGTTGATAAGAAAATCATGTACTTAGTTTATCAGGCTGTATTTGAGAGTGTCATCAGGTATGGTCTATCTACGTGGTATGGCAATCTTTCTGTAAATCTGAAATCAAAAATTTTTAATATTATCAGAACTGCTACGAGACTAATAGGATCTGAAACTCTTTCTAGTATTCAAACACTTTACGAGCAATGCACTCTGAATGAAGCGAAAATAATCTTAAACAATCCATCTCATGTACTCTTCCCATTTTACGATCTTTTACCTTCTGTTAGAAGATACAGAACCTTCGGAACAGACTTAAGAACTCTTTTATCCCAGTGTCAATCAGTCTATTGAACACTAATTGATAGTGTGTTTATGCTTTTTTCCTGTATGTAATTCTTTTGCATGTTTGCTTATTTTTTATTGTTATTGAGTCAGAACTTGCTGAAGTGCTCTGTGAGTACGCAGAAAATTTCCCCTTGAGGAACAATAAAGTATACAAACAAACAAACAAACAAACAAACAAACAAACAAACAAACAAACAAACAAACAAACAAACAAACATATTATGGTACAAAAACCTTGTAATAAACTACCAGTATATTTTCGGTTGTTTTACAGACATATTTCTCTATATATTATTTCTTATACATTATATTATTTCAAACTACTAAAATAAAAATCACTTTGTTAAACTGTAGATTTGAATTTTCAACATCAAATGGCAACATAGCAGAGATCAAGATCCCATAATGCAATTCATAATCGTAAATAAACAGAAAAGACTTGTGAATCGCTAAATACAGAACCTGTTAATTTACCCTCCTATCGTATTCATCTGCCTCCCTTTTACTTTAGTTTTCCCAGTCAAAATTGACCAGTGGTTTACCTGCTCTTAAATTAGCTCAAACATTTATTTATTTTTTTAAACCAAATTTTTATTCAACATTCTTTAGCTGTGAACAATGTCTCAAAGTAGTGTTTAACATGAGTTTATAAAATTAGACATAAAATAACTGCAGTGAAAATACAAATAGTGAGTCAGTGAGTTGGGGTGGTGTACAGTACAGTATATGGGGATGTTGTCTTTCTGATGAATATAGTCTGGATACTCATTCATTTCCTAAGGCGGTCACTTTTGACCGGTAACACCACAGGTGTAACAAGGTTGACTAAAACACTCAAAATTCAATGAAAGAGGTGATCATCACTTTTATATGTTTAAGTGCATAGTGTGGAGGATATCATAAGGCCTTGAGGCAATCAGATGTAAAATTTGACCCAAACACAACAGGTTAACAGATTAACAGATTTGTTTTATTTATTTTTTTACAGTGTAGACAACAGAAAATACAGTATTGCTCCAGTCCTCTATATATGACTCTTATACTGCAAATTTACAAAGTTGAAATTGAAAACAAACAAAGATCTTTAATAAATAACTCTTAATAATGAATATCCATTGGTTTTATGGCGATGATGTAATATGCCTTCTGGAAATCTTCTCCAGTTCATTATTCTCCAGTTCATCCATTTCAATCATTGGAAATCTTCTCCAGTTAATTTCCTCTTTTCAGACAGACATAAACACTGAAAAGCTGCTTTATGGCAAACTTTTCAAAATCAAAAATCTCTTTTTTTTAAAGCTAAACATTGTAAAACTTTAAAGAAATTCATTGAATAAAGTGCTTTATAATAACATGATGTGACTTTTTATTTGAATGAAGTCCCACATATAGACTCTGCCAGCATTCATGGTGCTATGATCAGATGCTGTTTTAACTGTTTACATTTTTTGTTGTATGATTATTTTATTATTGAGAAAAGCACATATTCACATATTCATCTAAACACCATTTAGTTACTTGTCATTATTTTAACCAGGCACTTAATGCACATCTAATGATAAAACAATATTAGTTTAAATCATTTTATTATGGAGTCATTTACTTTATTTTAATCAGAAAAATCCAGTACAACACAGACAACCAATTAATCTAGCAACAAAGCAAACAGCACAATAACATTGGAACATTAATTTATAAATAAATGACTATTTCTCTGGCTTATTAATTATTATTTTTAAGCTTATTTTTAAATGTAGGCATGAGAGCAGTCCTTTCTAATCTGAGTTTGCAAACCTTCCACTGTGCAAATAACAAGCTGCTACGCTGCTTGCCGTTTTAGTTCATTTGTCATTTGTCATTTGTTTTCATTTATTATCATACTAATGAATGTTCCAGGTTTTTTTTATTCGCACATTCAGCTCTTTCTATATCTATGGCCACTGTATATTTATTTATTTATTTATTTATTTATTTATTTATTTATTTATTTATTTATTTATTTAATTCTGAGATTTCTTTTTAGAACAACCTGTAATGTACAAAATGCTACTTTTTTTCAGTTCATATTTATGACAATATTTAATAATCTTTGTTAACCTTGATGAAAAGACAGTTGTTCCTTGTTAACTCAGAGCGTTAATTAATGTTAACATGCACAATTTTAGACTTTAATAAAGTAGTAATTAGTAAATGTTGAAATTAACAACTGTAACTAACACTAATAAATGGAACCTTATTGTAAATTGTGGCCGAAATGTATGTATTGTGCATGCTTAAATAATAACAACAACAACAACAACAACAACAACAACAACAACAACAATAATAATAATAATAATAATAAGGATGATGATAATAATAATAATAATAATAAAAATAATAATAACAACAAAAACAACAACATTATTGTTATTATTATTATTATTATTATTATTATTATTATTATTATTATTATTAATAATAATAATATAATTGTTATTATTATATTAATATTAGTAATACTAATAATAACAACAACAACAACAACAACAATAATAATAATAATAGTGATGACAACAACAACAACAACAACAACAACAACAACAACAACAACAACAATAATAATAATAATAATAATAATAATAATAATAATAATAATAATAATAAATATAATAATAATAATAATAATAATAATAATAATAATAATAATAATAATATGCAAACAAATATGAAAATACTTTCTGATTAATATTATTGGAAAATGTAGCAAATACATGTTTTTTCTGCATTGTAAAAATATTATCACTTTCTATTTTTTGTAATATGCAATTTGGCTTTTCTAGCCTTACTGTAAAATTTACTGAAGTTAATCAATGTATCACTAAAAAAGAATAGTTGATTAACTATGATTAAATAGTTGAAAACCTGCTTAACTTATTGAAATAAGTTAGTGACCTAAAAATGTTTGTTTTCATAAATTTTTTGCCATATTATTTTTTTATAGTGTATAAGTGCTGTCAAGTAAAAGTCAGAGATCAGTATATAAATATATTATATTATATTATATTATATTATATTATATTATATTATATTATATTATATTATATTATATTATATTATATTATATTATATTATATTATATGTAAATGCTCAACATTACAGTAATCAAATTATTCATATTCATAACTTCTATTTCAGTGCACCAATACATCAATGCATAGATCTTCAAGAGGAAATCATTATTTTGCAATCAAAAGCAATCAAAAGTTTTGATGTTGACACTGCATATTTCATAATAACCTCAGAATTCTACATCCCTGGAATAAGCACTGAAGTCAGTAAAGCCCAGCTGACATTATATTTCATCTCTCTGTTGTTTGGGTTTGTCTGGCTCCTTTTGGGAACAAACAAACTGACACACACTGACAATAAAAAAGGCCTTGTCAGTTCACTCCAAACAAATATCTTCTTCATATTTTCTCTCTCTCTCTTTCCTTTATTTCCTAGTTCATCTTTAGTCGCATGCTTTTTTCACCTTGAAACAAAGCCCTGTCTGTAGCTGTGAGGATGGATAAAGGGTTTAGTATAGGGGGAAATGTGTCTTTTAACCCAATATGGCATTTAATACAGTACTGAGAGCAAGTGCTAAAGAGGGCAATGTGCGCTGGACCAGTACAATTTCTTAAAATAAAACATGCAATCCCGCATCTACCCAGGGAGTTTCAGACTGTAAGAAACAGCTTCAAAGGTCAGGAGCACCAGGATGCCGAGGATAATGAGATTATATTGAAATCATCCAAAAGTCTGTGAGTAATGCTCAGGCACTAGGGAAAATCCCTTTAAGAGGTTTCACTGCTTCAGTACAGTTGGCATTAGTGATGAATGCTGTACTTGTCGCAAAATGTAAAGATATACTTCATGCTGTATTTTCTGGAAAATAAGTTGCAACTTACTTATATTGCTTACAGTGTTAGGTGTGATTATTTACAAAGTAACAAGATACTAATTCAATAATTTTTCCAACTGAAAAAGCAAAGTAAGGGATCGTTTTTTATTTCTAGGTAACTTAATTCAACTCATTCTGAAAACAATTCTGGAGATCGCGGATTATGTAGCCAGAAGTACATATGGCTGCATTTTGTCTTTAAAACAAATAATATGTATGACGGCATGACGTCGTTCCTTTTCACGCTTAACAGCTGAGCACTTACCTCCATATGGATGGCTTTCCCGCTGTTACCAGTTTGTCCGGTAGCTTGACATGTATGTCGGCAGACTTGAGACGCAGAAAGAAGTTGACCACGATGACAGGGTTTGAGTCCAGTGAAGGACGGTTCCAGAAAGCGGGCAAGACAAAAACAGAAGCCAAAAAATAAACTAAACAAGTAAATAACAGGCTGAGAATGTAATAAAAATCAGGCGAATAGTTTTCTTTTTCTGAATTTCTTTTTAAAACTGTCGGTTGGGTTTACAGAAGTGGGTGGGCAGGTCAATCGGTGCTTTTGAAAACACTATGGTCAGTCAGTCAGTCACTCAGTCAACAGCGGCCTCTGGTGGATTTATGTGAGAAGAGCAAGTGCAAATGGCACTCTCAGAGAAATTTGAGATCTGAAAAAACTTACACAGCAGCCTTTGATGGATTCACGAAAACAATAACTGCTAAAAGACGTACCTCCTGGGACATATTTGGCATTCTCCAGAAATGTATATAGGGGTACGTTTTCAGAATGAGCCTGGGTTAACTTAATTACAGTGACATAATATATTTGGCTTAAATACTATAAACAATTTCTATATTTTGCACAAATCAAGTCAGAGAAGCTAAATGTTTGTATTTTTGTTAGCCAAATAATGCTTTTTTTTTTTTGAACGTTACTTTTATCGATACAATACTGTAAATTCCGAGAAGCAGAGTAGCTGTATATATTTTTTGTTATTTAGATAATTTGCATAACTCGATTTCTCAACTAAAGAAGGTTACATTTGGCTGACAATTGCACATAATTAAGAAACAGTGATCTGAGTAAGAAGTTAATGTAATGTAATGTTTATTTATATAGCGCATGTTATTGTGTATGACCATACATTTAAAACACTTCACAATCGGGTGGGGGTCTCTCCACACCACCACCAGTGTCCAGCATTCACTTGGATGATGCGACGGCAGCCACAGGACAACGGCGCCAGTGCGCTCACCACACACCAGCTATAGGTGGAGTGGACAGACAGTGATAGAGCCAACTCAGTGGATGGGGATGATTAGAAGGCCATGATCGTTAAGGGCCAATGAAGGAAATTTGGCCAGGACACTGGGGTTACACCCCTACTCTTTACAAGGAGTGCCATGGGATTTTTAATGACCACAGAGAGTCAGGACCTCCGGTTAATGTCTCATCCGAAAGATGACACTCACTGACAGTATAGTGTCCCCTTCAATTTACTGGGGTATTAGGACTCACACAGACCACAGGTTAAGCGCCCCTGCGGGCCTCACTAACACCGCTTTTAACAGCAATCTAGTTTTCCCATGTGGTCTCCCATCCAGGTACTGACCGGGCACAGCCCTGCTTAGCTTCAGTGAGTAACTGGTCTTGGGCTGCAGGGTGATTTGGCTGTGGTGATGACATTTGATATGGTATGGCATATGTAAAATATGGTGTCAATACATTGAATTGATACACAAATTATTTAATATAATGTTCATATTTATAAAGCTACTGTAAAATACCATTTGACACACAGTTAACATCAACAGGAGCGAGCCTGACTATCGCGCCTAAAGGCTAATTTAAATGATGTTCTATAAATAAAAGCAACGGCACAAGATAGAAGGTATATTTGCCAAATTTAAAAGGAGTTTTTGTTCTAACCAAAACCTGAAATTTATATTTTTTTGCAGCTGAACAACAGGACAAACTGACAATGATCACCTCAGGTGCACCGCATGTGCTTTATTCAGTGTTAAATGCTAATAATCAGAATCAGAATCAGTTTTATTGCCAGGTGTGCTTCACACACACAAGGAATTTGTTTTGGCTACAGAAGCTTCCAGTGTACATAACAACACAAAATGAATATGAAAAAAGACGATAAACATAAAACAAAGATGCAGTTAGTCAAAGGATCTGAATGTTGAGTTGTATGTACAGATTTGTTATAAATATACAGGTTATAAGGTGTTGTGTACAATTGCGTGTGAGAAAGTATTGCAGTGTACATTGTTATAAGGTGCTGTGTACAAGTGCGTATGAGAAAGTATTGCTCGTTTATTGCACAGTAGGGGAATATTTAACTGTTCATGAGGTAGATGGCCTGAGGAAAAAAAAGCTTTTCCTGTGTCTGGCTGTTTTTGTGCTTGGTGCTCTGTAGCGCCGACCAGACGGTAACAGTTGGAACAGGTAGTGTGCTGGGTGTGAGGCGTCCAGAGTTAATTTGTGAGCCCTTTTACTCACTCTAGAAGAGTACAGTTCTAATGTGAGTTTGAACACCATTTTGCATGACATTTATCCTAACTATCCTTATCCTTATCCTTTACTACTGAAGGCAGCAGCAGATAGTTCACCTCAGATCTTGAAAATGAAATAAACTGTTTGACTAGGAACTTCAGTGCAAGCCAACACATTTCAGTGATTCAGCATGCACATTTAATAATTTTGGTTTAATATGTATTGTTTAGATTATACACCTTAACATTTTGTTGGAGTGCAGCAAGTGCACTATTCTGTGCTTCTGATTGGCTTTCATTAAATTTCTGTCATGTCTTGTCTGGTGCAAACAGTCAAATCATTGTGTATCTCGTCACGTAGCGTGTTGTTAGGACATGGTTTACAATATAACCTGCTCACCTAATGTGTACGTTTGTAATATTTATATTATTTTTAAATTAATAACTATCTTATGTGGAACTCTGAATCTGTGTCTTATTTCGGAGGCCTCTACTGCCCACCGGAGGTCGCATTTTGGTTATGCATACTTTGAGAGCCTTCACGACTGAATGAATGAAATAGGATGCTTTCCACCAAGGCAACCCAGAGTGCTGAAATAAAATTGGCTAAACTGGCATTTGGGCGGGTGAAAAGAACCAAAACAAAGACAGCATTCCAGCACATAATGCATATTTCAAAGTAGATTATCTGACTTCAGCATTGTTTTTCAGATAAACAAGAATGTTCACTTTTAGCATGTTTCTTAAATATCTGCAACATATCTTGGTATTTGTATGCTTTAGAAGAGTCAAAAACATACATACAGCACTTTTAATGAAATGCATCGGAATTTACATGGATTTTAATCAGTATTGGGTAAATAAATTAGATTACCCATTGAGTTACTAATTTATTTTTGACTTTCAGACAAAGTAATTTAAATACAACTGATGTAATTAGTATTTTTATCAGTAGTATGATTAGTTCGTCATTAGTATGTTATGATGTAATTAGTATGTAATTAGTATGTAGTGACTGATTGGTTTTTGAACTAGCCTACCAAACACTGATTACCTAAATAAATCAAAAAGATTAAATATAATTAAAATAACAAACTTAATAATATTCATAGTAACATTTATTTCAAAAGTGAAGCCTAATCAAATGTATTTCAAATGAAAGTGAAAGCACTTTTGTGTGTGTGTCTCTAGTTCGGCATCAGTTCAAGTGTGTGCGCGCTTTTCACATTTTGCATGATTGATGTTAATTGCATTATGTAAGTTGTTTTGGTTATAAGTAGCAGCATGTTCCAAATGATGAAAAAAGCAACTTAGAGTGTGTTCACATCAATGTAGTTCTGTTCTCTTGGCTGGATTGAGTTGAACCAAAAAAAAAAAAAAAAAAGAAATCATACATTAAGGCTGTCGGAGATCTAGGTCTGCTTGTTTGGTTTGCACAAACATTCAGATGTCACTATAGGTAAACATAAGTAAATGTGTAAAGTGAATGAAAAAAGTAAGACATAGCGTTGCAGATAGGTTCAAATTGAGTAAATCCATCTATCACAAGGGAGACACTGACATACGGAAGTGCGAATCCAAACGCAGGTTTATTGAGAATGGTCAGGCAAGCAACGGTCAACACAGGGGCAAACAGATGTACACAGGGCATCCAGAGTTATGGTCGAAAAAGAGGTGAATGGTCAATACAGGCAGCCAGCAGGCAACTTAAACAAGCAAACTAATAAATAAATAAACAAGGATCGGTACAGCATTGCAGGACAGGCAAGGAAACGGCGTCGTAATGTTAACTTAGACAGATAAACAAGACTCAGCAACAATGTGTGTGTGTGCGTAGTATTTAAAGTCCATGTAATCAGTTTGTAACGATCCTCTGACTGCGTGTGTGCTTATCACCGGAACTAGAAACAGGTGTGAGTGAGCGGAGTGCATGTATGGAGTTGTAGTCCATAATGTGGCGAATTTGTAGTTCTCTAGCGAACTGTGTGTTTCCCAGCGATCTGCAGCTGCTAGATTTCTGGTGATCATAACACTAACTTATTTTAGATTTAACTTAATTATTTATATATATATATATATATATATATATATATATATATATATATATATATATATATATATATATATATATATATATATATATATATATACATATACAGTTGAAGTCAGAATTATAAGTCCCCCTGAATTATTAGCCCCCCTGTTTATTTTTTTCCTCAATTTCTGTTTAACAGAGAGAAGATTTTTTTAAACACATTTCTAAACATAATAGTTTTAATAACTCGTTTCTAATAACTGGTTTATTTTATCTTTGCCATGTTGGGAGTAAAATAATATTTTACTAGATATTTTTCAAGACACTTCTACTGTATACAGTTTAAAGTGACATTTAAGGCTTAACTAGATTAATTAGTTTAACTAGGCAGGATAGGGTAATTAGGCAAGTCATTGTATAATGATGGTTTGTTCTGTTGACCATCGAAAAAATTGCTTAAAAGAGCTAATAATTTTGTCCTTAAAATGGGGTTTAAAAAATTAAAAACTGCTTTTATTCTAGCTGCAATAAAACAAATAAGACTTTCTACAGAAGAAAAAAATATTATCAGACACACTGTGAAATATTCCTTGCTCTGTTTAACATACTTTGGGAAATATTTATAAAAAAAAAAAATCAGAGGGGGGCTAATAATTCTGACTTCAACTGTATATTTATGAGAATAGCCTGCAGCCTCTGTTAATTTTAAAAGAATAAAGGCATTTTTGTCTTAAGCTGTGCTCAACTGATGTGTTACTCCAGCATTGGAATCTTTGTTAAAATTGTAATAAAACTTGATTACATTAAGATAAACTTAAATTGACAGAGTAGAAGCATGCAGATTTCTAGTTTGCAGCATGCTCTGTATCTGTACAAGGAAAATAAATATTGAAATTTAGTACTTGTCACTGTGTATTCACATAAGATAAACAAGGAGACATAATAGACTTTAATAGTGTGCTTAATTAAAAACAATTTCTCTTCAGTTACAGTCAATCTGAACCATAAGTTGCTGAGACTTTTAATTCAGTATGTTGATGCACTTCCAACTGAAACTGAATATTGAGTAGGGTAGGGGGTTTCTTTTAGCACATTATTCAACATAGGCTCATTCTGAAAGTGTAGCCCTATATACATTTCTGCAGATCGTGAATTATGCAGCCAGAGAAAAGTATGGCTGCATCTAGTTTTTAAAAAGAATGCTACGGGATGGTATGATGCTGCTTCTTTTCACGCTTACCAGCTGACCGCTTACCTCCGAATGAACAGCTTTCCTGCTGTTACCAGTTTGTCCAGTTAGCTCGACATGTATGTTGGTGGACTTGATACGCAGAGAGGTTACCATGACAATGGAGTTCGACGAACGATTCTAGAAAACGGGTAAGACGAAAACAGAAGCCAAAAAATAAAATAAACACATAAATAACAGGGTGAGAATGTGATAAAATCTAAAAACGTAGTAAAAATCAAGGGAGGGCTTTTCTTTGTCTAGATTGCTTTTGCAAATTCTAGGTTGGGTTTAGGGAAGTGGGTGGCCGGGTCAATCGGTGCTTTTGAAAACACTATTGGTTGGGTTTAGGGAAGGAGGAGGGTGGTCAGTCGATTGGTTAATCAGTCAGTCAGTCGACAGTGGCCTTACGTGAGAATAGCAGGCACGAATGGCTTTTGCCAGAGATATTTGAGATCTCAAAATCGTACACAGCGGCCTCTGGTGGATTCATAAAAACAAACACTCCAAAAAACGTAGCTCCTGGGATGTATTTGGTGCTCTCCAGAATAGTATAAAAGGGTACATTTTCAGAACGAGCCTGGGTTGGAAATGGAATATTGAGTAGGGGCAGGGCTTTCTTTTTGCTCATTATTCCCTCAAACTAATAATAATATGTATGTAAATATATTTTGCATGTTAAACTGTACCAACAGAGCAATCACATGAGACCAATGTGAACACACACATTCCAGAAAATATAGTAAATTATTTCAGATTTATGCTATTACTGTATTTCAGTCTGAATCTTTTTTGAGACAGCAGTCCTTGTGGAATTTGCATACGGAATGGCATGGCACTAATGCAAATTTCTTTTAACAGTATTGATGTATGAAATCAATGGCCACGTTAACTGCGGTAAACACATCTTTACTCTCTTAATGAAGGAGATCATTTTGAATATTTATCACGAGGATGCTCACATTTTTCTGTTCAAAAGTCCAGGTCTCTGAAGACATGTGATGGTCATGATGCTGCTTTTTTTTTATTTATCTGAAGCAGCTGCGTCAAAGCTAAAGTGGACCATGGCAGGGCTATTTTTGCCCACATACCCATGTGTAGCCTCCTTCACTTGTCAGCAGCTGAGCAGAGGCTATCAATCAGAGGATGTACTGTATGTGCTGCTGCGCTTGTGTTTAGTGTGCCGGTGATCTGCTCTTCAGAACCATATGAGGTCTGATCTCCTGTGGGCACCGGCACATCCATGACTCTCACTGTCATGCTTACATCACATATAGGTCAGGGTCCTGTCACAACTGCGCACTTGAGACAAGCATTTCTGATGGCCAGAAAGGAAATTGAAAAGATTAAATAAAATGCTTTCGTTTCTGAGATGGACTGTCTGAGATTGTACAACATTGATTGATTGATTGATTGATTGATTGATTGATTGATTGATTGATTGATTGATTGATTGATTGTATATAAAAATAATGATTAAAGTCACCTTGAAGTAAAAATGGAAATTTTTCATTGATTCATTCATTTTCCTTCGGCTTAGTCTCTTAATTCAACAGGGGTCTGAACCGCCAACTCATCCAGCATATGTTTTATACTGCAGATGCCTTTCCAGCTGCAATCCATCACTGAGAAAACATCCATACACACTCATTCACACTCATACACTACAGCCAATTCAGTTTATTCAATTCACCTATAGCACATGTTTTTGGACTGTGGGGAAAACCGGAGCACCCAGAGGAAACCCACGCCAACACGGGGAGAGCACGCAAACTCTACACAGAAATGCCAACTGACTTAGCAGAGGCTCGAACCAGCGACCTTCTTGCTGTGAGGTGACAGTGCTAACCACTGAGCCACCATGTCGACCCTATAGAAATTATTATTTTTTAAATGAATTATTACAGCATATGTTTGGTTCGAGTCCTAGTCGATCCAGAAAGCCTTTTTGAGTTTATATGATTTCCCTGTGTTCAGAGGTTTCCTCTGTGTGCTCCAATAGTAGAAAATTGGCCTTAGTGTGTGAGTATGTGAGTAAATTAGAAGAATGTGTGAATGTTTCTCAGCACTAGGGTTGCACGAGCCCTATTTTGGTAAAATATGCCACAGGTTTTCTGATAATGATGTATCTTGGCTCTTAAATGGATAGTTCACCAAAAAATTCATAGCTTTCATTAATTTTCTTTTCGGATTACTCCCTTTATTAATCAGGGGTCGCAACAGCAGAATGAACCGCCAACTTATCCAGTAGGCCTGTCACGATATCTATTTTTTGTTGTACGATATATTGCACCAAAATACATCGCGATAAACGATATTATTGTAATTTTTATGCCACTCATTATATAATGCCAGAATATTATAATATCATCACAATGCAAGTACACTCTTCCAAAGAACACACAATATTTTATTCTTAAGAATATTTCATTTAATTATAGTCATTTTAACAACTTAATAATTAGGCATTGGAATTAGGCAATGTGAAAACATATATCCTCAACAAATAAATAATAATAAATGTTAACAAAAAAAGTAACAGAGGCTGCAATATCTGCTACCAGATCTATTTTCAGTTGTCAGACAGCCACATGAAAATATATAGTAATTTATAGTAAATACCATAGTGTTTTTTTAACCATAATGACACTGAGACCTCCAATAGACATAGAGATGTTGCAGAGATCAACTAAAATGTTGCTAGAATTGTTTTATATGTATGGGCGATATATTTTGCTTCACCAAAAATTATTGAGGTCATGTCCATAAGTTGTGCGATAAGTCGATATATTGATTATTGTGACAGGCGTATTATCCAGCATATGTTTTACGCAGCTGATGGCCATCCAGCTGCATGACCAAAAAGTGCCATCATTTACTCACCCTTGACTTGTTTCAAACCAGTTTGAGTTATTTTGTTTTGTTTTGTTTTTTGCTTTTTTTTTCTGTTGAATACATTTAGAAAAAATCTGGCAAGCTGTAACCATTAACTTCCTTAATATTTTCTTCTCCTACTTTGGATTTCAATGGTTAAATCTGATTTTGTGTTCAACAACAGAAGAGAAAAAAAAAACTCAAACCAGTTTGAAACAAGTCAAGGGTTAGCAAATGATCGCAGAATTATATTATTTGGGTAAATTGTCTCTTTAAGAGCGTTCTAGGTTTGCAAGGTTACAAACACTCCATGCAATTCCACTTAACATACTGTAGATCATGATCAGGAGAAAACTCTTACTACATGCTATTTAGGAGTAGCTGTTCGCTTCCAACATTTAACCCAATAATCATCATTTAAATGTAGATTAGCCATAAAGCCTAAAGCACTGACTGTACTTGCAGACTGAGGTACAAAACACCTAGAAAAACAAAACCGTCAAGTTAAAAAACATAGGGTTGTGCATATGAAAATACCAATACATTGTGTTTTGTGCGCATCCGTGAAAGTCATTGGCAGATTGTGGAATAAATAATTACTTTGTATAGTTTTTATTTTACATTCTTCTGTGAGACAAAACACAGACGTTTCAGCACAATGCCTTCCTCAGTGTGTGACATAATCCTCTCACTCCACCCTTTTATCTCACAGTCAATCGCATTACATCTTTAGTTAGACAGCCACTCAATAATTAAAAACAATCTCATTTTTATTTCAATATACTATAATTCACCACACAATAAATAATTACTTTCACCTTTAAAAAATATTTCACAAGAAAATAACATATCAATTATCATCATTCACTTATTCATGCCTATATCAATGCAATGAAATTCCGATTTTGGCCACGCAGTGATGAAGTAGGTAGTGCTGTCGCCTCACAGCAAGAAGGTCGCTGGTTCGAGCCTCGGCTGGGTCAGTTGGCATTTCTGTGTGGAGGTTGCGTGTTCTTCCTGCATTCGCGTGGGTCTCCTCTGGGTGCTCCGGTTTCCCCCACAGTCTATTGTGAATGAGACCCGAGGTCTTTTTAAGCATATAGGGTAACACTTTATAATAACAGTACATGAATAATGATGTATTAATATGTAAACTAAACATTACTTTATTATGAATTAATGATGAGTTAATGTATGCACTAATCATGAACTAACTTGAACTACAACATGAGTCACATGAGTTCATGTGTGAATTACGGCTACCTTAATTACTTGTTAGTACATGATTGTTTGTTAATTAATGTATTAATTACCACATTAGTTTATGCTTAATTTAACCATCATGAACTCATGATATGTTAATATAATTATGCTGTGACTTTACTTGAAGGGGCACATCATCATTAACCCATTCTTAACTACTCATGAACTCCTTATGCTCGTCCAACTAGTCAGTTTATACTGAATAACAATAGAAAAGTGTTCTGTCAACATCACCATGAACAGGAGTTCATGAGTAGTTAAGGATGAGTTAATGATGATGTGCCCCTCCAAGTAAAGTCATGACATAATCATACATTAACAGCTCATGAGTTCATGTTGGTTACATTTAGCTTAAACTTAAATGTTAGTTAACACATTAATTAACAACATGTACTAACAAGTAATTAAGGTAGCCGTTATTCACACATGAACTCATGTGACTCATGATGTAGTTTAAGTTAGTTCATGATTAGTGCATACCTTAACTCATCATTAATTCATAATAAAGTAATGTTTAGTTTGCACATTAATACATCATTATTCATGTACTGTTATTGTAAAGTGTTACCGCATATAGTTTCTGTTGGAGAGATTCACTCCATTTGGTGTGGAATTTAAGATTTGTAATTTAGCAGGTTGTTTACATGCACAAGTAGCTTTAATAAACACTAAATGGAGGGTAAAACAATAATAAGGGTACGTGCTTATAGTTTTTATACAGAGAGTTTGTACAGTACACATGGCTCTTTGCAGATTTAGGCGTAACATTTGTATCAGCTCTTGCTCCTTGTATATAGAGACTGAAAGGATGGTGGGGTTTTTGAGAGGGGCCACAGTTTGGGTTAAAGGTAGCATACGCCAGGGCAGCTGCAAAATCTGCCCTGCCAAGGACGCTGCGCTTCCAAAGCCTGCTCTGTGCCATTAAATGGGTCATTGACCAGCTAAATGGAGTCATTATGATGAGTAACTAAAAGAATAGCACCCAAATCCATGAACCTCATCTCTGCTGAGCCCTGGGTTCCGCCGCTTTTGGGGTTTCACAGGCTTTTGCTGTATGAGACCTCTTTCAGGCGAATGCAAATGGCGTCCTGACCGGCTAATTATACCACATCAACAATTCCCCACTCTATTGACAGTCACAGGACTTGGGGGATCCATGGGAAACACTTTTATTTATTTATTTTAGGTTTAACTAATGGTGCTGTTGTGACTGAGATATCCTTTCAGAGCAGTGTTAGAAACTGCTATTTATATATATATATATATATATATATATATATATATATATATATATATATATATATATATATATATATATATATATATATATATATATATATATATATATATATATATATAGATAAGGAAAACGCTAAACACATGCAGGCATTTCTTCTTTCTTTTTACTGAACTAGTCTGCAGTAGCGAAAACAGGAGACTCATTAGAAACAAACAGATGGCCAACCAAAAATTAACTCCGGGTTATACAAAGAGTGGCCAACACAAAATACATACATTCCTGATATGTGAGTCCCATCTCACACTTAATACACTACAATTACTATGGTATAAATACAGCACTACAACATACAAAAGAGAGAGATCGACTTAGAATGTCACTTACCAGTTTTAAAATTATTTGATTTAGCTGTAGTTAGAAATTATTCTGTTTTTCTCTTCTAAGGGCTTATTGGTGATCTCTGTCGCCATCTTGTGGATGGACTACATCTTTGCTCTGCTCAATGACAGGCTAATGGCCACCAACGAGCAGTCTCTCAGAAATTATAAATATTTTAAAATAGGCACTATCTTTATAAATAAACTGCATGGTTGCAATCTAAACAACTACATTCTCGACTAAAAAAGCCTCAAAAGTGCATTATGTTGTCCAACAGCTGCAATATTTGTCAAACAAGAGTGTCCTGTGCTTGTTGTTGTATGTGGGCGGAGTAATACACAAAGGTGAAAGGTGAAGAGGCTGGATAAGTGCTGTTTGCAGAATATCGCACAGCTATCAGCCAATCAGATTCAAGAACCAGACAGAACTGTTGTATAATAGCATATAAAAAATGATCATACTGAAGGCTTTTGAATCAAGTCATGAATCATGTTAAAACAATACAATACAACACAATAGAATACATTTCCCAGTGTTGGGTTGCGGCTGGAAGGGCGTCCACTGCGTAAAAACGTGCTGGATAAGTTGGCGGTTCATTCCACTGTGGCGACCCCGAATTAATAAAGGGACTAAGCCAAAAAGAAAATGAATGAATGAATGAATACAATACAATACAATACAATACTATACTATACTATACTATACTATACTATACTATACTATACTATATACAAGAACAATGAAAGCTAGTGACTGGGCACAGTTGCTGATACTAAATAAATATTAAATGTTAGACTTTATAACAATTTCAGCAGCGCTAGATGGCTAGATTTTTTTCTTTTCTTTTTTGAGTGAATGTGAATGAACAAATCAGGTATTAGGAATTAAGGGGAAAGAAATGAAGAAAAAACAACAACACAAACATAATTAGTAATGCTAATTACTGGAGTGTTATTGGGGAATGGTTAAAAATAGCATTTTGTTTCTTCATTTCATAAACTACAGGCCTGTGAATTGTAGAGGACATTTTTACAGAGCCCAGAATAATTTATTCGAGCTGTTTTATATTTTAATTCCTTGTAAGAACATGTTAACATATTTTAATAAGACATTATTTCCTTTTGCAAATTGTAAATTTCATAATGTTTTAGACACTTAAATTGCATGTTCACTAAAACAAAGGGAAACTGATTTGTGAGAAGTGGCCTCATTATTATTATTATTATTATTATTATATAATTTTCTCTTTTCTGTAAACATACATATGCAAACATATTTGTAATGACACTTTTGTAATACAATTGAAGTTTAGCACATAGATAAATATTTCAAATAATCATTGCATGCAGAACAGTTAAAATAATATTACTTAGAGTATCAAAAAGTATATTGCATACTTCAGTAAATCCAAAACATAAAACATTTTAATGATTTATTCCATACATGTAGTCCTCGAGCTCTTTTTTTCCTATCTCAACACAAACTACTTCCTCAGAAAGACCTCAGGTGCCCTCAGACGGAGTCATTCATCATCTTCTAGTCTGACTTTACTCTGGGATTGTAGAAAGGATTCTGACATTGTCCATCAGTATGTGCTAAGCCAATGCTGACTCTCTTAAAAAAAAAAAAAGAAATAAAAAGAAACCTTAAAGGTCACAGGTACAGACCTCCCCATCCACTGAATCTCTGTACTTCCAACACATTGCCACACATACTAAAAAGAACCATCTCACCCCGAACATAACCGGCTTCAGTTTTCCCCTTAGGCAGATGCCCGAGACCACTAACAAACACAGCTTCTGTCTAACAGCTGTCAGACTGCTCAATAAACATTCACACAGTAGCTTTATCACTCCTCAGCTCTTCATCTTATGCTCCTGCATCGTCAGTGTCACAGACTATTGGGATAATTAAACTTAAATCACCTAGATTGAACACTCGTCAAGCACCAAATGCATGTCAGAAATGTTGATTTGAGTATATGGGTGCTACTCATCAGTGACTTAGCAATGTGTGTTAGATATTGTTTAGCATGATAATTAAATTGCAAAGATTGGTTGTGATTGAATAAATATACAGTATAACGTGTCATTTTGACATGAGCAGCTCATTGTCACGATCACCAGCAATCTAGCCTGTGCAGATCGCTGGAGAACTACACATCAGTCACTCACTACAAGTACTATCATGCACCACACACACACACACACACACACACACGCACACTAGATGGTATTTTGAATGCAGATTCCCCCTGGTTACTCACACACAGCTGGAAGCTCATGAAGGACTGATTTCCAGGACTACATATGCATCTCAGTCACACATACACATTGCTGAGTCTTGTTTGCCCTGTAACATTACGAAGTGTTCCATTGTCTTGTTTATTGTTTGATGTTGCTTGCCGCCTGTACCGATCTCTTCACCTGTGTCCCCGTCTACTCTTTAGAATTGCCCTTAAACCTTAAACTGCTCGCTCCTATTTGGATTGTTTAATCGTGTTTAACTGAATAAAGACACTGCATTTGGATCCTCAACCATTTTTTTTTACACTAATAATCACAATAATGAGCTACATTCTGATTCATTTTAGTTGCAACAATAATAATTAATAATAATTATATAAAAAATAAAAATAAAAATAACAACAACAACAACAATAATAATAATAATAATAATAATAATAATAATAATAATAATAATAATTATTATTATTATTATTATTATTATTATTATTATTATTATTTGATTAGAGGTATATCAAATCTATATTTTAAAATAAAAAGTAGTAAATATACTTTAAGGGGCGATGCGGTGGCGCAGTAGGTAGTGCTGTCGCCTCACAGCAAGAAGGTCACTATTTCGAGCCTTGGCTGGGTCAGTTGCCGTTTCTGTGTGGAGTTTGCATGTTCTCCCCGCGTTCGCGTGGGTATCCTCCGGGTGCTCCGGTTTCCCCCACAAGTCCAAAGACATGTGGAATAGGTGAATTGGGTAAACTAAATTATCCGTAGTGTATGAGTGTGAATGAGAGTGTATGCGAGTTTCCCAGTGATGGGTTGCAGCTGGAAGGGCATCCGCTGCATAAAAACATATGCTGGATAAGTTGGCGGTTCATTCTACTGTGGCGACCCCAGATTAATAAAGGGACTAAGCCGAAAAGAAAATGAATGAATGAATGAAATATACTTTAATGTTTATTTATTTAAATAGCAATAATACATATTTAATATGTATTAATATAATATAATACTTTTTATATTATAGATGGTATTTTGAATGCATTGTTAGTTTACTATTATTAATAATAATACTAATACTATTTTATTAATATCTAATAACTGTTATTTTATTTTATTTTTATCCATTTATTGCAGTTCAAGTTTTAAGTTAAAGTCATTTTATTAACTGCCTTTAAAATGTAAAATGTATATTCTGTATTTTTCTTTTCTTTATTTCAGTTTAATTTTCAAATTTAGTGAAATCGCAGTGACTCCAAGAGCTCTAATAAACACCAGCATGTTTCATTAATCTTTACAATATTTAGCACATCATAAAAAATGTAAAATGTAATTTTAAATAGTAGTTAAAAGTAACACTACTAGTGTAACAAGTGGTCAGGGTGACAACAGAGTTGAGGGTCCAATTGAACTTTATTTATTAACTAATTTTGAGAGGATCACATGCTTATGATTGACCATGGCTCGTCCTGCACTACTATAAATAACCAGAGTTTCTTACCTTAGTTATCTTTGTCTTGAAGAATCCCACCTTCCACCCCTACTCCTCCTCCTTTTTCTTTGATAGGGTGGCACGGCGGCCCAGTGGTTATAACTATTGCCTCACAGCAAGAATGTCACTGGTTCTTACAGTCCACAGACTTGTGACATAGGTGAATTGACTAAACCAAATTGGCACCATTGATGAGCTCTTAATCAGAAATCCCTAATTGCCATTAGCCATAAATAAGCAGTGGAGTTCTTGAGACCTACCTGAGCTCAACCTCCCCTCTCATCATACAAACGGGAGGGAGCCCCAGGCTCGAGGATCTTATGAGCTCATGGCTCTGTCCCGGGACAGCATGCTAAACATGCTTTATAATGAATCATCAGCTAAGTGTGAACTCTTAAAATGCAGTTTATTTACAATTTATTAGGGCAGGCAATGGTCAAAACAGGAGAAAAGGAGGTATGGAGGTAATCCAATAGCGTAGTCATGGTCACAGGCAGAGGTCAGTGCAGACGGCAAACAGTATAAACAAGAAACAAGGCAAGAATCAAAAGGCACAGCAAGACTAGACGAGGATAATGCTTAGTAATGTTACAGGTTAACAAGACTCAGCAATGTGTGTGAGATTGTGAGGTGTGTATATAGTCCAACTAATCAGTCTTCATGAGCTGCAGCTGTGTGCAGGTAATCAGTGGTGATCTGGAACTGGTGTGTTTGTGAGATGCCTAATGGGAAATGTAGTGCAGAACAGTGTCAGAATTGTAGTTCGGAAGATGTTTTCCAGCAATCTGCAAACACTAGATCACTGGCATTCGTAACAACTAGGTTGTTCATTTTGCAGATTATCAGTCTTCAAGCCTCTTAAACATTATCTTTAGGATAAACTGCACCTGTGCTTATGCTTTTTTTTTCATTTTGTTCAACTGTAATTATCAAAATCTAAAAACAAGCCACTTTTGTGTTTCTACTATTTCCATAGTTAATAATCTTTTGTTAGATATTAATTAATATATATTTTTCAGAACATGCCAAACATTCATTAGCACTCCGGTTGAATGTACATCGAGCTCACAGAAAAAAAAAAAAAAAAAAAAAAAAAACGTACTGAATTAATGGAGTGTTAATAATCGCTAACTCATTAGTGTCATCTTATTTGCATAGCATATCATTGCATCTATTGAGCAGTGAATATTAATTTCTAAAGGCATGAAGTATTGCAAGATATAAATAGAGGAACTATCCATGGATAAACCACTTATCATGGAAAAAGTCAAAGCTCTGAAAAGAGCTGCTATGCAATATTATTAGTCTCATGCTCTTCTTTTCAGCAGATGCACTGCTAATAGGCTGGGATTTTCATGGCTGTATGATTATTATTATTAATTTTAGTTTTGTCACTTTAAAAAGGTTAGTAAATGGCTTTGCATAATTAAAGTCCATCTCACATTTTTTTGCATTTTCTTCTTGTTTTGATGTCTATCCAAAGTCATTGCTCTAACACATTCTAATGTGCAAAGTGTCATGTGTATTTGCATGTATTTGAATGCAAAAATGAGCCTCTAATTAGTTTTCTTCTTTTTTTTCACCCACAGGGACAGGCCAGCTACTGATGGTGGATCTCAGACATGCGTGTGATCACTAGACAGTTTAACCGGGGTAAGTCCTTGTTTGGAACAGATCCATGACCTGAATAGTCGCTACTCTAAAGCCCCAGTGTCCTCCTCTCTCATTGGATCTGCCCCTTTATAAATCAGCTACTGTGAGACTTTAGTTATCGAAGCGTTCAGACAGTCAGAGTTCAGGTCTGAAGTGTGATTACAAATGCTCTCTTTCACGTTATTTTAGTTTGTTTATACTTGGTTTGTTTATCCTTGATAAAATATAATGGAATCAGTTACACGGTGTGCTGAGTAAATGTTAGTATTTGCCTCAAATATTTTGAATGATTATTGGTCAAAGACATTACATTATCTCAGCTAGCAAAAAATAAAAAAATTCATTCTCTAAGAATTTTTGGCTGGCATGCCAATGAAAATGCCATTTCTGAATATGCTCGGAGCTAGAAAAATAATAATAATAAATAAAAAAAATACTGGTTTGACAAAAAAATGCTATTTATTATTTGCAAATATTACAGGAAGGTTATACTTGAAGATCCTAAAACAAGTAACATTCAAACTAAATATTTACTGTAACTATGATGTTTCAGAAAAAAGGCCCCACTTTACATTAAGTGGCCTAACTACTACAGTGTGTACATACAATTTTGAAGAATCCCCCCTTCCACCCCTACTCCTCCTCCCTTTTCTTTGATAGGGTGGCACGGCGACCCAGTGGTTAGAACTATTGCCTCACAGCAAGAATGTCACTGGTTCTTACAGTCCACAGACTTGTGACATAGGCGAATTGACTAAACCAAATTGGCACCATTGATGAGCTCTTAATCAGAAATGTATTGCCATTAGCCATAAATAAGCAGGGGAGTTCTTGAGACCTACGTACCTGAGCTCAAACTCCCCTCTCATCCTACAAACGGGAGGGAGCCCGAGGATCTTATGAGCTCAGGGCTCTGTCCTGGGACAGCATGCTGAACATGCTTTATAATGAATCATCAGCTAAGTGTGAACTCTTGAAATGCAGTTTATTTACAACTTATTGAGGTAGGCAATGGTCAAAACAGTAGCAAAGGGTATCATGGAGGTAATCCAATAGCGTAGTCATGGTCACAGACTGAGGTCGGTGCAGATGGCAAACAGCATAAACAAGAAACAAGGCAAGAATCAAAAGGCATAGCAAGACTAGATGAGGATAATGCTTAGTAATGTTAAGACTCAGCAATGTGTGTGAGAATGTGAGGTGTGTATATAGTCCAACTAATCAGTCTTCATGAGCTGCAGCTGTGTGCAGGTAATCAGTGATCATCTGGAACTGGTGTGTGTGTGTGTGTGTGTGAGAGATAATGGGAAATTCTTAATTTGGTACAATGCATTTATTAAGTTACATTTACATGTGATTATTTTTTGTAATTACATTTATAATAACACAGTTTACCCATACCTTACATCCAGTTATTTATTAGACCCAAATTTGTTCAAATATTTTGTTAAGTAGTAGCAGAGATGAGTAAAGCAATAAATGTGCATGTTTATTTATTATCTTTAGGTGTCAATCTTTTGTTTGTTTTATTTCAGTATCATCATTTATTCATGTTAGACTCCATGGTACAATGATTTAAACAGAAAAAAACACGCTACAGTAAAAAAAATAAAATCTGTAACCTGGTTAACAGTATATGGTGAATTACAGTAAATTTACTTTACTAGATTTCCTTGTATGGCACTTCACTTTTTATTTTTTTACAGGCATTTACGTCAGTATATAATGTTTATGATGTTTATGATTTTGTTCAGATATTACTAGATTTTCAAATTATATTTTTTTAAGTAAGTACATGTTTATCCACATGTATCATCACTAAAATTGAGACTATTGTTTTTTAAAACATTCAGCTATTTTTAATCAAATTAATACAGCAGAGATGCATTATATTAATCCAAAGTTTAAAATATTTATAATATTACCAATTTGTTTTTAATATAGAATTGAAGTCAGAATTATTAGCCTCCTTTGATTTTTTTTTTTCTTTTTTAAATATTTCCCAAATTATATTTTTTCTTCTGGAGAAAGTCCTATTAGTTTTATTTCAGCTAGAATAAAAGCAGTTTTTATTTATTTTTTTTAAATTTTAAGGTCAAAATTATTAGCCCCTTTAAACTATATATTTTTTCGATAGTCTACAGAACAAACCATTGTTATACAATAAATTACCTAATTACCTTAACCTGCCTAATTAACCTAGTTAACCCTTTAAATATCACTTCAATCTGTGTGGAAGTATCTTAAAAAAATATCTAGTAAAATTTTATTTACTGTCATCGTGGCAAAAATAAAATAAATGAGTTATTAGAAATTAGTTATTAAAACTATTATGTTTAGAAATGTGTTGAAAAAATCTTCTCTTCGTTAAACAGAAATTGGGGAGAGACAAAAGACAGGGGGCTAATAATTCTGACTTCAACTGCATATGCTGCTTTTTTGAATTTCCAATTTATCAAATAATCCTGAAAACCCAAAGTATCATGGATTCCAAATATGAAGCAGGACAACTGTGTTTTAACATTAATAATCATGATAAATGACTGGAGTAAGAGCTAAAAAGCTTTGACATCACAGGAATTCATTGATGTAAAATACATTTAAATAATGGTTATTAGTATTTTTTAAATGTGCATTAAAGTTTTATGTTACTTCTTATTTTGACAAATGATGTTTATTGCATTACTTTAGTGTCATGTGTGCTACCATAATGGTGTAAAAAAACAATGCCAGTGACTTGTGACCCCCACATTTTTTGGAGGCAGTACACAACAGTAGGCCTATATAAACACAAGCATATTGACAACACAAAAACACAAACAATATTTTATATTAACCGCACCTAAAAAGACTGGCGGACACAACGTTTTCAGAACAAGTCTATTCTTGGTTTAATTTGGGAGACCGCCACTCAGAGATCATTCTCAATGTTCAGTTGTGGCCTGTACTTATTTTGAATGTATTTGATTGCCAGAAAAGTGTCAGAAAGTTTAACCTGGTGCTATAAAATCAATCTGCTGCAGCTGACACTATTGCTGTGTTGTTAATCTAACGCAAACACACCGATCCTAAAAGAAAAAAAAAATTGAAAGGCTTTTAATTTGCATGTTGTTGTTTTTTATGTAATTATTAACTACAATTCTTATCATATTGATAGAATATGGTCATTCTAATAGTTTAATAAAATGTATTTAACTTTTAGAAATCACCAAGGGACCCCCTGTCATTGTCTCGCAACCCCCACTTTGGGAACCACTGTTCTAAATATTAGTGCGTTTTTTGTGGAAAAGTTGTTTTGGATGAGCAAGGATGACTTTCACATCCCACATGTTTTGGTTATATATATTTTCTATTTAATAGAGGTAGAACTTGTCGATGTTAGTGATTCAAAGACATTGGTGTATTAACACTGTAAATGAATAGAGTACTGTAGTTTGCCATACACTTTAGACCAGGGGTGGGCAAACTTCAACACTAATCAAAAACACCTGAACATGCTAATCAGTGTCTTCATGATCACTAGAAATCTATAAGCAGGTGTGTTTGATTAGATTTGGAGTTAAGCCGCGGTCACACTTGACTTTACTCCCCATAGACTTCCATTCATACGCACGCGAATGCGTCAGACCGGAAACGCAGGGTCATGCGTCGAGTTTCGCAGGTTGCTGTGGTGCAAAGTTCAAGCTTGGTGAACTCTGACCTGCAAAATCGCACCACTTGACTGTGTGAGACCAATCCAGGATCAAAACATGACCTCTCTGAACAGAAATTTAAAACATGGAGCAATCGCTCGCTTTTTTAATGTCTAATCATCTTGTTTAATCCCGCCCCTTTTCGCAGCGCCGTACGACAGAATTTCGCAAGCTCAAACTCTAGTGTGACTTCGGCTTTAAACTGTGCAGGACACCGGCCCTCGAGGACCAAGTTTGCCCACCCCTGCTTTAGACAATTATTTTATGGTTTCTACCATTTTTTAATGTTAAACTCTGGCAACCACAACTGCTTTTTATGTAGATGTTACAGTATTATTTTATTTGTATTTTTAGTGTAGGATTGTTCAGATGAGATGTGTTTGTGTATGCCTTCTGCACAATTATTTATTTGAAATTATTTGCATACTTCAAGTTGTTGCGTCTACATTTGAAGACCACTGTCTCCATGTTTATAAGATGCTATGTCAAGATCCAATTACTTTAGCTTTGAAAAAACACACGTTGAGACCCCAGCATTCAGCTTAATTAAGGTCTATTGCATTGACCGCTTTACATTTTGGTGGCGCTCCATGCTTCATTTGCTTCGAAGCTATGGCAATCCTCAATTACAAAATGCACAAACAGGCCAAGGGTTATGGATTAATTGAATATAATGAATTGCTCCAAATGAACGTGTTAAACCCGCAATCGTAATCATTTCATTTATTCAAATCAGGAACAATTGATGATAATGAATTTTCACAAGCCCTCACAGGGCGGTCAGAGGGTTCAAAAGAATGAATCACGCATCACCTAGATATATAATGTAAAAACCCGTGCTTTTAGAAAAGATGAAGGCTTCATAGGCTTTAGACCTTCCGCTGGCATGAAATAAAGAAAATATGGAGTTCCAAAGCCACACAGAGGCTCTCTTTTCATTCATGTTTAATCATCTTTGACAGTTACGCTTTAATTATCATCACAGTCTGGATCTACAGCTGACAGGCTTTTGAGATCGATGACACGGACGTCCACAGAAACCCTTATGACAACTTAATTTGAGTAGGAACGGCCCTATCCTTTGATGTGTCTTTATAAATCACATTAAGTGGCAAATATGAAAGCGCTTTAATATTTGATCACAGTGAATGGCCCAGGCAGTTTAATTTGCTTAGTTCCTATGGATATTCCTCCAGACGCTGCGCACTCGCACCGTTTTCCCTCGCAGGCCATTCACTGACAGCTGCATCCACGTGTGTTGACTTCTTGCGCGAATCTGCCCGTTGAGTCTCGCCGCATTCATTGGAGTTCACGCCGGCTGATGCAACCCAGACTGTCAGTGGGGCAATGCCAAAGAGATTAGATGCTGCTTTACTCTGCTTGTCTTCACAGGGGAGAGAACTGAGCTCGTACAATCCTCGCAATATGCAGCCATTCATTAACATCCATCCGTTTTCTACGCCGCTTATCCTTTGTAGAGCCGCAGGACGGTTCATTAACATGAAACTGTGTATGTAAATGAATGAGAACAATGTAAGTACTTGAAATTCGAAGTTAAGCTCAGTTTACAGCGTTTGTGGAATAATGTTTGATTACAACAGCAACAACAATAACAAACAATTTTAAATTGTCAGTGTTTATAAACAGCAAATATCAAGATTACAGCGAAGCACTTTGTGGCTAAAGCTTAATTTTGGAGTATTTTAAAGGAGATATGTGAATCTTGAATTGCTTGAGTTGGACTTTATAACTTGGGTATTTGTTTTAGTTGTAAATGACATTGAAGTTTTTAATTGAGTGTTTATGGTAGTAAATTGTCGCGAACACAGGGAAAGCATGCAAACTCCAAACAGAAATGCCAACTAACCTACCTGGGAGTCAAACAGTGACCTTCTTGCTGTGAGGCGACAGTGCTGACCACTGAGCCACCGTGCCACCCCTAAATGGGAGAGTACAACAAATATTTGGTTTATAATTCTAATTGCTGAAATAATAAAAGAAAAACTCAATAATAATGGAATTATCTTGACTTTCAAAAAAGGGACAAACAATTGTGTAAGACTGATAAAGGCAGCCATGAGAGAACAATGTCAATTTTTCAGGTGACATGCACTCTGCCTTGCATAAGCGGTAATTTGTTTGTTGTAATTAGAAGCAAAAATGATATAATACAAACATAACATATAAATATTCATACATTTAAAAAAAAAAAAAAAATATATATATATATATATACATATATATATATATATATATATATACATATATATATATATATATATATATATATATATATATATATATATATATATATATATATATATATATATATATATATATATATATATATATATATATATATATATATATATACATATATATATATATATATATATATATATATATATACATATATATATATATATATATATATATATATATATATATATATATATATATATATATATATATATATATATATATATATATATATATATATATATATATATATAACTTTCAAGGGTTTAAGATGCTGATAACTGTTAACACATCATAAAGCGGGTTGCACACCAGATGTGCCATGGATGGCGCTCTGTGGCATGGCAGAACTATGAACAGTGTCCTGAGTTGTAGATGGACAGCTGCCAATGTGCCGCGCCGCTGTGTGTACCCTGATAGAAATCTATGTTTAGAATTCTAAAATGCATGGCGCTGTGTGGCTCGGCACCGCATTTGGTGTGCAACCCACTTAACAGGCTTGTGAAAATGGTCTATTGTCTAAAAATGCATATACAGATTAAACTAGAAAATAACGGTAATTTACATGTTTAAATTTTGCAACTGTACTGTTAAAACATTTAGCACTCTCTTGTTCACAGATCAGCTCATTTCATTTTCTTTGCAAGTTATAGTACTTACTGTACTTCCTTTAAAGGATTAACTATGTTAATTAGGGTAACTACAATAGGCAAGTTAGGTTAATACGGCAAGTCCTTAGACAACAGTGTTTTGTTGTTTAACCAAATGAAAAAAAATGGTAATATTGACAATTTAATGCAAACAAACAAATAATAAATAAATTAATTAATTAATTAATTACAGTTTTTCTCAGTGTCTTTGGTGCATTTCTCACAACACTATTTACATTTGCACAACAGTTAATGCATTTCTCAAAACAATTAGTACAAACTGCAAAACCTAGTGGATAACCTGCAAAAGCGTGTCACTTGCTCAAAATGGATAGCTCATTCCTCAAAAGCAAGTATTGATGTCAATGAAAGTGTCAGTGTCATCAAAATGAAAAGTCCTGACATCATTGTTTATGAACAAGATAGTCAAATGACTTTGTCATGTTTTCATTATCACACTTTACTCTGTACATCTTTTCCAATGCATAAAAGTCAGATTTTGGTGACACTTGCTCAAGACAGAAAATGCTCAAGACAGCACTATATATTATTTGCATAGCCATTTGAAAACTACAGTAAAGTTCACTGCATTTAGTGAGGTATCTGAGTACAAGACACTGAATATGTACAGTATGTTTCACATTTTTACTGCATTTGCTCTTTGCAATTCTAATTAATTCTAATTGCACAGCATTGTGCAAAAGAATAAATACACCCTTATTTACAACAGACATAAACTTCCTTTGGGTAGAGCTGTGCACAACTGTAAACAATATTGCAGTACATACTGGAACTGAACCTACAACATACATAGGTCTGTAAATCAGTCATAAAATTGTTCAATTTAGAAGACATTTACAGAAAAAAAAAAAGATTTAAATTTTTTAAATAAAATTAGCTTGACAGATTTTGACAACTAGTTCAACATTTTTGTATGTAATGACTCAAGTAATGAAATGAGGACTATTAGTTGTTTATGGAATGACTATTCAGTATCCACAAGTTCATTCATTCATTTTCCTTCGGCTTAGTCCCTGATTCATCAGGGGTCGCCACAGCGGAATAAACCACCTTTAAACATTGTTGGCATCATTCATTCATTCATTCATTTTCTTGTCGGCTTTGTCCCTTGCGGGGTCGCCACAGCGGAATGAACCGCCAACTTATCCAGCACGATTTTACGCAGCGGATGCCCTTCCAGCCGCAACCCATCTCTGGGAACTTCCACACACACATTCACACTCATACACTACGGACAATTTAGCTTACCCAATTCACCTGTACTGCATGTCTTTGGACTGTGGGGGAAACCGGAGCACCCGGAGGAAACCCACGCGAACCCAGGGAGAACATGCAAACTCCACACAGAAACGCCAACTGACCCAGCCCAGCCGAGGTTCGAACCTGCGACCCAGCGACGTTCTTGCTGTGAGGCAACAGCACTACCTACTGCGCCACTGGGTTGCCTTGTTGGCATCATATATTATAAAAAAAAAATTATGGTGTCCACAGCCCTGACAAAAAATATTGCATGCAAAGTAGTAACTGTTTAAATGATTGTGTCTTTTTTACATATGTGCAAGAAGGAAAAGGCTGACATAAAAATCAGTTCAAATCTCATGATAAAGGACATTTTTTGCCTGTGAATAGATTTGAAATTCTGCTTTGCAATCGACAGCTTTCTGCGCAAGTCTTTCTGGGCTGCTTCAGAGCACAGAGGACCAGACGGTCTGATGGGAGAGAGTCTTCAGAGGTTGCATTGTTAAGTCAGACAGCTTGATTTGACTGACAGTTTTCCCTTATAGTGTGAGGCGTTTGTGAGGGGAATTTCTGAGGCAGATATTCGGCATGTTCTGTCTGACTGGTATCCTGTTTATGGAGCCCTGGTTTGATTCCAAATATACATCACATTGTCTGGTGGTGAAAGCGAACAATGTGGTCATGTATTCAATAATTTATGATTTTTACTGCTGTAAACTATTTCAACTGAACAGTGTTATTTGACACTAGGATGCACTCGCTCTCCTTGAGACCATCGGCCTTTGAATGGTGTGTGGGCTGCTATGCTGATGTCTCATAGACTGGGCTGCTTCCTCCTGCATGAATATACAGTAGTCATACATACTGTTGAGGTTTCTAAACAATAGGGACTGACATTTTATTTTTCATATGATTATTTTCCATTTATATGCAAATATTAAACAAACAAGCAAATAATTAATAAATTAATTCATAGTAATTAAATAAAATAAAATAAAATAAAATAAAATAAAATAAAATAAAATAAAATTAAATTAAATTAAATTAAATTAAATTAAATTAAATTCATTAAGTCATTTTATGTCCATGTTTCAGTATTTTTATGTTTGGAATACATTTGTTGGAAATTCAATGTTTATTTTGTGTGAACTTCATATATATATAACAATATCACATGGGTAGCAGTGCATTGGTGGGAGGCGTGCGTGCTACTCATGTGATATTGCGTTTATACAACAGTTTGACAGCATAATCGTGTGTATCAAAAAGAAGATCAAACACGGAGATGATGTCAGAACAGCAGAAACACAATAATCAACCCCAAAAAAGCCAAAGCAGTGCCAACACCACCAAAAACGCTAAACACATGCGGTCATTTCTTCTTTCTTTTTACTGAACTTGTCTGCCGTAGCGAAAACAGGAGACCCATTAGAAACAAACAGATGGCCAACCAAAAAGTAGCTCAGGGTTATACAAAGAGTGGCCAACACAAAATACATACAGTATATTCCTGATACGTGAGTCCCATCTCACACTCAATACACTGCAATTACTATGGTATAAATACAGCACTACAACATACAAAAGAGAGAGATCGACTTAGAATGTCACTTACCAGTTTAATAATGATTTGATCAGCTGTAGTTAGAAATTATTCTGTTTTTCTTTTCTAAGGGATTATTGGTGGTCTCTGTCACCATCTTGTGGATGGACAACATCAACCGTCTTTGCTCTGCTCAATGACAGTCTAATGGCCGCCGACACGCTGTCTCTCAGAAATTATAAATATATAAAATAGGCACTGGTCTTATAAATAAACTTCACAGTTGCAATCTAAATAACTACATTTTTGCCTAAAAAAAGCCTCAAAAGTGCATTGTGTTGTCCAAAAGCTGGAATATTTGTCAAAATGTAGTGTGTCTATCGATCTGCTGTCACTCTATGTGGGCGGAGTAATACACAAGAGTAAAGAGGCTGTACGAATTCTGATATTGCAGAATATCGCACAACTGTCAGCCCATCAGATTTGAGAACCAGATAGATAGATAGATAGATAGATAGATAGATAGATAGATAGATAGATAGATAGATAGATAGATAGATAGATAGATAGATAGATAGATAGATAGATAGATAGATAGATAGATAGATAGATAGATAGATAGATAGATAGATAGATGTTTAACAAAGCAAGGACATTTTCACAGTATGTCTGATAATATTTTTTCTTCTGGAGAAAGTCTGATTTGTTTTATTTTGGCTAGAATAAAAGCAGTTTTTAATTTTTTAAAAACCATTTTAAGGTCAAAATTATTAGCCCCTTTAAGCTATATTTTTTTTCTCGATAGTCTACAGAACAAACCATTGTTATACAATAACTTGCCTAATTACCCTAACCTGTCTAGTTACCCCAATTAACCTAGTTAAGCCTTTAAATGTCACTTTAAGCTGTATAGAAGTGTCTTGAAAAATTTCTAGTAAAATATTACTTACTGTCATCATGGCAAAGATAAAATAAATCAGTTATTAGAAATTAGTTATTAAAACTATTATGATTAGAAATGTGTTGAGAAAAATATTCTCTCCATTAAACAGAAATTGGGGAAAAAATAAACAGGGGGGCTAATAATTCAGGGGGGCTAATAATTCAGGGGGGCTAATAATTCTGACTTCAACTATATATATATATATATATATATATATATATATATATATATATATATATATATATATATATATATATATATATATATATATATATATATATATATATATATATATTGTATATAAGCATTTATTTTAATATATTATCATAATCAGTATTTTATATACTTCTATCAACTGACTAGTCTATCTACTTTTAAAAATCCCATAGATCACACACACACACACACACACCCATGCATGCACGCACACATCATAATATATATACCATTAGGGGATGATTAACCCAAAAAGTGGCATCTATCACTATCTTTATTTATTTATTTATTTGATTGTATGTTTGGAGTGATAGGATTGATAAATGACCAACGAGATCAATAGTTCATGCATTAAATAGAAAGTTTCATTTTATTTCCTCTGGCTAGAATGTGTAGCTCTCTGACCTGCTTCTGACCTCATCTGTCATTGAGTTCTGCTATATCCAGAGGACACTTGAATGTATCCACACATAAATGTGTATTTCCAGAGGTCACTGAGGCATAACAATGACCTTGTGATTTATCTGAGTTGCCTTCGTGTATCCTTTACTTAGTGCATCATTCCTTTTCATCTGTCAGAGAAAAAGGAGAAAACATCAACAGTGCTGAGAGTATGTGACCAATGCTTCTTCTTGAACATTTTTCCCTCTTTTTTTCTCTTTTTTTGATCAAAAACAACTGAACACTCCATCAGACATCTCTATCAAAACACACAAAGACACGCACATATGTGTGGACATACGCAATATATAGGTTATTATTTGAAAGGATTTCTAAGAATTGATTTCTTCCTTCTCTGTCTGTTTGGAAATGTCAGTTGACATGTAAAAAATACAGCTACTATAAAGCTGCTAAACAGAAAAGTGATTTTAGTTTTTTGGTGATTGAAATATTATCATTTATCATTATTGTTGTTATAATGTAATATTGTTTATTTTATTTATTCAGTTATGTTTTACATATTTGAAAACGTAAATATATTCTGAGTTAATATATTCCTGCTATATGTGATTATAAATGTTGCTGCTCCAGAAAAATACCAACTAACTAAAATGCAGTCAGTTCTTTTAATTGTCCATTGTGTCAGCGCTTGAGCTTGACTCGGGACTGATAAAACTTCTACAGATAATATTTAGTTGTTTTTTTTTTGTTTGTTTGTTTATTTGCTTGCCTTTTAATTTATTAAAAGTATTTAATAAATTTGATCTGAGAAAGATATCGAATTATTCAAAAGACATGCCTCCATGTAATTATTAACTATTAATAAATTTGTATCAGACATTTTTTAATAGTATAGATATTCCATTCAATTAGTTTATTTCTATAGCACTTTTACAGTGTAGATTGTGTCAAAGCAGCTTAACACAGAAGTTTTAGTAAATTGAAACTTTGTCAGTCCAGTTTTCAAAAGTTCAGTTTAGTTTAGTTCAGTTTAGTTTAATTTTCACTGTGAAAGTCCAAACACTCAAGAGCAAATCCATCAATGTGCAGTTTCACAAGTCCCAAACCATGCAAGCCAGTAGTGACAGTGACGAGGAACAAGGAAAATGAAAAGTGAAGGAAAAAAAAAAAACCATAAGAGAAACCGGGCTCAGTTGGGCATGACTATTTCTCCTCTGGCCGAACTTCTTGTCCAGAGCTGCAGTATAGACACCGGGGGGCTGGAGAATGCTGGACATCCGTCATGAAGGAGCTGCAGGTGTGAGTCACCGGCAGGTGTACAGGCTGGCCCATGGGATCAATGCAGAGACTCATTAGACAAAGTTAGACTTCGAAAAGATAGCTTTTAATTAATCTAATATTGCTTGGTAAATATCAGTGACTGTCACATAAAAATATTCAAAGCTGATTCCTTGGATTTACTAATTTTAAGTTAAGTGGTTGTAAACAACTTATTTGGGCTAAATTTAAACAAACAAATTAAGTTGAACATAACTAAATTAAATTTGTTTGTTTAAATTCAACACATAAATTATTTGCAACAATTTTGCAGACATCATTTTTTTCAGTGTTAATACTGTTAAAAAAATTGAGATCATGTTGAAGGAATTTCATGAATTCATATACTTTGGCTTGTAGAATATATGCATGTTTGATCTTCTTTTTATACACACAATTATGCTGTCAAACTGTTGTATAAACGCACGAGTAGCAGTGCGATATGACTGTATATCGTTACCGGTAGGACATTAAGGCACTCACCTGTGACCTCGTAACGCACACCTCCCACCAATGCACTGCTGCTCATGTGATATTGTTTATTTATTTATACAATATATATATATATATATATATATATATATATATATATATATATATATATATATATATATATATATATACAGTTGAGGTCAGAAATATTAGCCCCCCGAATTATTAGCCCCCTGTTTATTTTTTTCTCCCAATTTCTGTTTAACGAAGAGAAGATTGTTTCAACACATTTCTAAACATAATAGTTTTATTAACTCATTCCTATTAACTGATTAATTTTATCTTTGACATGATGACAGTAAATAGTATTTTACTAGATATTTTTCAAGACACTTCTATACAGCTTAAAGTGACATTTAAAGGCTTAACTAGGTTAATTAGGTTAACTAGGCAGGTTAGAGTAATTAGGCAAGTTATTGTATAACAATGGTTTGTTCTGTAGACTATTAAAAAGAAAAATAGCTTAAAGGGGCTAATAATTTTGGCCTTAAAATGTTTTTTAAAAAATTAAAAACAGCTTTTATTCTAGCCGAAATAAAACAAATAAGACTTTCTCCAGAAGAAAAAATATTATCAGACATACTGTGAAAATTTCCTTGCTTTGTTAAACATCAATTGAGAAATATTTAAAAAAGAAAAAAAATCAAACAGGGGCTAATAAATCTGACTTCAACTATATATATATGTTTTAATCAGTTCACTACTTAATCAGTTCACTACTTAAAAAAATATCTTCAAAAATATATATAATAAGTTCCTGGGAAATGGTTTGAAATGTGCATTTTTGATGTAATCTACTGAAACATGAATACAGGGAGAGGCATATAGTAGCATAAAGTAGCCCCGCCCCCATAAAAAAAAAAACAGCCAATAGCATTTAGTTTTTTTTGTTTTGTTTTTTTATCACAGCTCTGCCAGTGAGAGTGAGCACAGCAAATGAATGGGGCAGGACATGTCAGATACTGTAAAACCCAAGAAGTTAAGGTAACTTAAACCATTTGAGGAAACCTATTGCAGCAAACCATTTAAGTTCAAAAACCCTAATGACTACTGTGAACTTAATCCATTGGAGTAAATGAAGCAATTTGAGCACAGTAAAACCCAATAAATGAAGAGAACTCAAACCACTGTAAAACCCAATAACTTAAGGCAGCTCAAACCCTTTGAGGAACCCGATTGCTACAAACCATTTGAGTTAAGAAACTAATCTATATGAGTACTGTGAACTTACTCGTTGAAGTAATGAGATATTTAATTAACTCATTGCCTTCAACACTAAGTTAAGAGTAGAACTTTCAATAAATTTTGAGTTAACTACACTCATTTTATAAAGTGACTAAAATGTGAATTTTGTCAGTATTTTGGAGGACACTAGCTCATATATATTATTAAGACTAACATACTGAAACTAACATCTAAAACAACTTTATTTTTATTTCATGGGACCTTTAAATAATGTATTAAATGTAAAAAATACAGCTATGCAGCGATATCTACTGTGACGTCAATTGTGAGAGCCGGATGTCATTTTTTTTTTCCCCTACAATCATCTGCATGACAGGATAAATAAAGATTCTATGAGATGCTGATGATCCGCATGTGAGAGTCAAACGGCTGCTTATGCTGCTCTATTAATAAGAGGAGTAATTAGCGCGTGTTGTTAATGAAGGCTCAGTCGGCCCAAGCGAGGTAATGATGAAGAAAATGAATGCGAGTGAGTCTGAGAGGCAGATGACACATGTTCATTACAGTGAGTATGAAACTTCTCTGGACATGAAGCTCAGAAACTTTCATATTTGCTCAATTATTGTTTGGGTTTAAGCCATAGAGTACAGTAGTTCACCCAAATATTAAAATTATGTAAATTTTCTGAACGCATAAGGTAATTTTATTGAAATTGTTCTGCTTGTGCATAATATATTGGCAGTGAGTGGGAACCAGCACGATGGTTTTAGAATGTTTAAAATATTAATGTATGAAATGGTCCCAGAATACAACTTATTTCAGATCCCATGTGCTCTTGGGGCCGGGATTTATAAACTGGGGTTAATGTTACAACTGAATTAATAATAATGGCGGCATGGTGGGTCAGTGGTTAGCACTATTGCCCCACAGCAAGAAGGTCACTGGTTCGAGCCCTGGCTGGGCCAATTGGCATTTCTGTTTGTATGTTCTCTCTGTGTTTGCGTGGGTTTTTTCTGGGTTCCTCCGGATGTTTCCCCCACAATCCAAAGACATGCGCTGTGGGTGAATTTAATAAACTAAATTGACCATAGTGTTTGAGTGTGCGTGTGAATGTGAGAGTGTATGGGTGTTTCCCAGTACTGGGTTGCAGCTGGAAGGGCATCTGCTGCAGAAACAAATATAATGGAATAGTTGGCGGTTCATTCCGCTGTGGTGACCCCTGATAAATAAGGGACTAAGCCAAAAGAAAATGAATGAATGAATGAATGAATGAATTAACTATCAAAAGATTGATTGGATAAACTAACAAATATACACATGCAAATATAAATACACCGTTTGTAATCGAATTGCAATTGTAATTACAGTTAGATTACTATTAATAATTAGATTAGACTGCTGTAATAATTTAATTGAATGCTGTTTAATTTAATTTATTGCTATTATAACAATTACATTTAATATTAAATTTGTACTCTGATTAAATGTAGCAACAAAACAAACAAAAATAAAATTAAATGGGATAAAAATAAACACTATAAATAAATGAATAAATAAATAAATAAATAAATAAATAAATAAATAAATAAATAAATAAATAAATGAACAAGACAAACAAACAAACAAACAAATTATGTTATTAAGCTATAATAATTACTGCTACAGTATATTAATTACAAGTAATAATAAAATAAAACAAAAATGAGATCAAACAAACAAACTTGAATAAAACAAACAAATACTGAAAAAAAATGAATTAACAATATCAATGCTCAATAAAATAAATAATACAGAATATAATTTTCACATTGTATGCTGGGTCTTTATATAAGTGATAGATGCTTTATGCAGTTTAGGAATAATACAAATGCATAATAAAATGAAAAATATTGAAATATGTGAATAAATTAAATAATATTATTAATAAAATAATAATATAACAATAACAACAACAACAACAACAATAATAATAATAATAATAATAATAATAATAATAATAATAATAATAATAATAATAATAATAATAATAATAATAATAATTATTATTATTATTATTATTATTATTATTATTATTATTATTATTATTATTAAGGTAACTCAAACCATTTGGGGAAACCGATTGCAACAAACCATTTAAGTCCAAAAACTAATCCTAATGAGTACTGTGAACTTAATTCATTTGAATAAACACAGTTAAAGTTAAAGCAACTCAAACCGTTTGAGGAAACCGATTGCTCCATCCATTGTGTTAAAAACTAATCTATATGAGTACTGTGAACTTACTCCATTTAAGTTGAAGTAATGAGGTATTTAATTAACTCATTACCTTCAACACTGACTTCAAAACTCTTTTCAAATGAGTAGAATTAACTTTCAGTAAATTTTGAGTTATACAGTGGGTTTTACAGTGTAGTCAAATAAAAGTTGATAGATAAACGCACTCAATTGATGTTGCCGCTAACACAGCAGGTATATTTACTTCAGTAGATAAAGTATGTGGATTGTATTTTGTGTTGCATTCCCAATATCTTGATTTTACATTTCCTGAGTGAGTCAGACAGAACTCCTGCACTAATAGAGTCTCACAAACATTCAGTCATGTACTGAAGAATCAGTAATTGTGCATTACTGGCATCCCACTGAATTTTATCATAAAAATAGCGTGGTGTATACCTCTCGCCCTTCTATTCTCATTCACCGAGCCCAAATCATGACTTAAATACAGGCAGATTTGTCTCTGTGTGACCGTCAGATGCTCTCTGACTTCCTGTCTGCCGAAGTTATTGAGTGAAACGGGTCGCTTGTAGCATTTCAGTTTCAGGGAGGCTCAATCTCTTACCTGAATGTGATCTGATGCGCCTCGGAGGAGTATTTTTTGCTTTAAGTGCAGGAGGTCATGAATTGGAATTTTCCAGTCAAGCGAGATTTGAAAACAAACATTAATATTGCATCTGTTTGTCAGTAGATGCATATTGTTATTTAGGCAGTTTTTTATTCTGGTTTCACTAGAACGGATGGTCTTTACAAAGCAAAATAACCTCAAATTGCATCCACTACTTTCAGTGAGAGATCATATAATCACATAATAAGTACTGACTGATGTAACAAGAATACTGACTGCTGAGGTGATGATAGATTTTTAGGGAGACTGAGATGAAAGTAGGATGAAAAGGTAAATGTGTAAGATTATTTTAGTGTTTCAAGCAATATTTTCCGAAAATGCTTCCTTTATGTAATTGACTGTTTAAATGGGTTGATCTGTAAGCGAATTGGATTAACTAAATTGGCCGTAGTGTATAAGTGTGTGTGTGTGTGTGTGTGAATGTGAGAGTGTGTTTGGGTGTTTCACAGTACTGGGTTGCGGCTGGAAGGGCATCTGATGCGTAAAACATATCCTGCAATAGTTGGCGATTCATTCTGCTGTGGTGACCACTGATAAATGAGGGTGGCTCTGCCCTCAACCATATGCTATTGACTGTGTTTAATATGCAAAATTCCAGAATTTGCATAATAATGTATTACCTATAGCTCTCTGTAAAGTTGTAACATAAGTAAAATAAAATAAGCCTATGGGAACCAGAAGTTTAGTCCATGGGAACCAAACTTTTATTTCAATATGTTGATGTAGGGCAATGCAGTGGCGCAGTAGGTAGTGCTGTTGCCTCACAGCAAGAACGTCGCTGGGTCGCAGGTTCGAACCTTGGCTGGGCTGGGCTGGGTCAGTTGGCGTTTCTGTGTGGAGTTTGCATGTTCTCCCTGCGTTCGCGTGGGTTTCCTCCGGGTGCTCCGGTTTCCCCCACAGTCCAAAGACATGCAGTACAGGTGAATTGGGTAAGCTAAATTGTCCGTAGTGTATGAGTGTGAATGTGTGTGTGTGGAAATTCCCAGAGATGGGTTGCGGCTGGAAGGGCATCCGCTGCGTAAAATCGTGCTGGATAAGTTGGTGGTTCATTCCACTGTGGCGACCCCGCAAGGGACAAAGCCGACAAGAAAATGAATGAATGAATGAATGTTGATGTACTTTTCAACTAAAACAGAATATTAAGCGAGGAGTGGGACTTTCTTTTTGATCATCATTTCCTCACGGGAGATGGGAATGGTTAAAAATATTGTGGCTAAAGCCGTCAAACTGACTTCGATTGGAGATTACTGAAGCAACATTTTTTAATGGATTAATTTGCACAGATTAATTGGTCATCTAAAGAATAACAATGTGCACTAGCAAATTAAACATTGTAAATTTTGATTTCACACTGACTTTAACACTGAAAAAAAAAAAATACAAACCAACTCAACTTAATGGGTGCATGGTGGATTAAAGTTTTGCATGCATGCAACTCTTATTTTGTTTTAAGTAATGGTTTGTGATTTTTATGATGCGGAATATGAGCCACTACAATTTTATTGATTATTTATCAATCTTAATGTCTTTTTGAATGTCACAGAATTTGATTTTAATAAGTGATTTGTATTGTGAATGCTCAAGTTTTACTCCAACACGTTAGCATTTATGGCAGGGGTGCCCAAACTTTTTCTTATGAAGGGCCAAAAACCAAACTTGATTGAGGCTTGTGGGCCGAAGGTAAATAGTTGCCATGGGTAATTTCCTAATTTATTTAATAATATTTTAAAATGACTAGAAAACATTGGTTTATATTTACTAACACAGTATTTTATTATTTTTTTTACATTTTATAATGATCTTATTACAGTAAAAACAAAACAATCTAATTTATTACAGAATTACACTAGAATTACTCCCTATATTAATCTAAGGTCGCCACAGCGGAGTGAACGGCCAACTTATCCAGTTTTACGCAGCGGATGCCCTTCTAGCTGCAACCCATCACTGGCAGACACCCATACACACTCAATCACACATACACCACGGCCACTTTTAGCTTACTCAATTCACCTGTACCACATGTTTTTGCACTTGTGGGGGAAACCGGAGCACCCGGAGGAAACCCACGAAACACGGGGGCAAAGTGCAGTGGTATGAAAACATTATGCAATGGATGAAAAAGTCAAAAATAAAATAAAATAAAATAAAATAAAATAAAATAAAATAAAATAAAATAAAATAAAATAAAATAAAATAAAATGTCTAGCTTGATTAGCAGTAAATGTTCCACATGAACTCATATCTACAACATACACAAACCATCATCACAACTTTATAATGAGATGCACTAACACTATAAACAGAGAGGATAATGACTCTCAGCAGTTTTTACATCAAAACGAAGCTTTCAAAATAGAAGCAAAGAAGAAAGAAAACAGAACTGAATTATTAAAACAGATCAGAAA